>PVLA01015570.1:0-24644 GCA_004027455.1 Hydrochoerus hydrochaeris
TTAATCCTTCTTGTAAAATACACAGAACACAATTGAAATAGAACCAAAACACAGGGTTTTGAAAGGGCATGAAGCAGAAATTCATTTGTTCTGTTTGTTATATGAGACATTTACACATTCAGTATAATAAGAATGAATGGGAGTCAAGACACAAAACACGCTTCCTACAAAATTCATTTATGCTTATTGGGAGAAAAGTGGACAAACAAAGGCTGAAAATAACATAGAAAAACTGAAGCAGAAAATGAGGGCGAGAATTGTGACAGATGTGATATAAGTGACATTTGTGACAACTATAACATTTGTGACATGTGTGACAATTATTACAATTATGGCATTTATACATTCAGTATAATAAGAATGAATGGGAGTAAAGACACAAAACCCGCTTCCTATGAAATTCATTTATACTTATTGGGAAAAAGGAGACAAACAAAGGCTGAAAATAACATAGCAGAACTGAAGCAGAAAAAGAGGGTGAGAATTGTGAAAGATGTGATATAAGTGACATTTGTAACACCTATAACATTTGTGACATGTGTGACAAACATTACAGATCTGGCATTTATCGCATGTATGATATTTGCATGTCATAAATGCAATATGTGATGTATTCGACATAAGTGACATATGTGACATATATGATAATGGTAACATAGGTAACATATCTGATATTTAGATATAACACGAGTAATACATGTGACATTAGACATGACATGAGTAATACATGCGACATGTGTGACACATGGGACATATGTGACATAGGTGAAATTATGACATAAGTGACGTGTATGTTCTCTGTGACTGATAGGATATTTGTGGCATAAGTCACCATTAGAGCATTTGTGATGTTTATGACATGTAAGGCAAGTATGTGATATATATGTGACAGCTATGACCTATTTTGACATGAAAATATCACATGTGACACATATGGCAAATATTTGCTTTTGTTCCTTTAGGTAAAAAGAGAGTGCAAAATAGTTGATGAATGAATATAAAGATAGTAACCCGCTAGCAACTAATTTTCTCTTAGACATCCAAGTTTTTAGATTGTCATGCCCCTGGACCTGCCTTTGGTGCTGGGTGGGGAGTAGAGGTTTGGAAAAAATGGTAACTTTCGAGCAAGGGAGACTGTCCCTGTGATGCAGTCCAGGCTGGCCTTGAAATCACCATGGAGCCCACACAGTCCTCAATGCCACGGTGGTCCGGTTCTCTCAGCCTTCTGATTGAGTACGGACCTTACAGGCATGACTCAGCACATCCCGGCAAAGGCCAACACCAATTAGGGTTGGTTTGCCTACCTTTGCTTTGTTGTGCCTGGCATTGCTGTGCCTTGCTTTGGTATAGTATAGTATGGGCAAAGAAAAGCAAGATGTTTTTGGCCATCAACAGTCTATGTCTCTGGAGGATGTCCCAGGCCCTGAACATCGATTCTTTTTTTCTCTTTCGAATGAGGGCTTGGAAATGAGGAATGAGTGCTAATCAGGCTGGCCTTTAGGCCCATTAGCTAAATGCCCAGCCAGAACATGAACGTTGAAATTGAAAGGAATTTGTAACATGACTCACCCAAGTGTGGATAAAGGCACCAGGAGATCTATACTTTCCTTCTTTGTTTCTGTGAACTTTATATTTTTTTGATTTGTTTCTTTTTTTCTTGGCTGGAGCGGTTGGTGGACAACTCAAAACAGCAAGCCCACTTGCCTAGGGCACCAGGAATGACCAGAAGTGGGCTTGAACCTGGCTCTGTGTGAGGAAGCACAACAGAAAATAAAGAAAAGCCAATTTAAAGCACACCGTGTCTTGTTCCAGCCTGATGCTTGGCACCAGGCCCAAAATGAAAGCACTGGGAGCCCTGAGGAGGGGGGATGGGTGTGACATCAGGAGGCAGGGGCAGGGGCGGTGAGACAAAGGGGGAAGAGGCACATGCATGGCGAGGTCAATCACCACACAATGAATGTCGAGATGGGTTGCTTTGTGACTTGCAGGAGACAATGAACTGCCTAAAGAAGCCCTGTGTGAATCAAAGAAAACGAAATAGAGCAATGAATAAAACCTGGAGTGATATACTAATGGCACATAACTTGCTACATAA
Source organism: Hydrochoerus hydrochaeris (assembly GCA_004027455.1). Lineage (NCBI taxonomy): Eukaryota > Metazoa > Chordata > Mammalia > Rodentia > Hydrochaeridae > Hydrochoerus > Hydrochoerus hydrochaeris. The sequence continues at coordinate 2,096 of PVLA01015570.1, forward strand.
TGAGTAATTCAAATATAATAGACAATGTCCCATGATGCCTAAGTTTATACATTAAAAAAAAGTCCTGGGTAACTATTGTAAAGTCACTTTTTTTTTTTGCTGCCCCAAGGATGGAACTCACAACCCAACGTTTACAGAATGGGCCCTTAGCCAACTAAGCTAAACTCGGGAGCACAAATGTTAATGTTTTCTCTTGACCTAAATGTTCACCATATTGGATCTCAAAGTGCATCATTACAGGTGCCATCGCACAGCAGCCAATTGGTCTGGACTATAACACATTCAGCTCCTTAAATGAACTTCTCTCATATTGCTTTCCTCCTTACAGTTCCCCAAATGTTAAAGATGAGGTCAAAGTGATCGATGGGCCTGAATCTGTATAAAATCAAAATTTGTTTTTTTATTTATTCTCTTTGCAGCAAAATGAGGCAGAGCCACATCTTAGATTCAAGCCTAATGCCCATCCATCTCAGAGTATATGAAAAAGATGTGGTATGCTTATCCAATGTAATATCCCTCAGGTATGAAAAAGAATGAAAGGGGGCTTCTTTAAGCTTTCCTCGAATCATTGAGGAAATTAACTTCCACAAACCATGTTTTAACCCCTATCCACTTTGGATTCTTTCATGATGTAAGCCGAAAAGATATTTCAAAGAGAGCAATCTGTAATTTAGGAACCAGTGATGTTGTAGTAGTTGTTGTTGTTGTGGTGGTTGTTCTTGTTGTTAGCAGAGCTCCAAATTATGACATCAGACTTACCAAACTGACTGTCATAAATCTGAGCTATGTCTGGCCCCCAACTCATGAATTCTTAGGTTTCATTATTTCTTAAATGCTCTATTAACTCTACACTTTTTGACATATTTTCTTTTTTGCTTTAGGTAAAAAGAGAGTGCAAAATAGTTGATGAATGCATTTTAAGATAGTAACCTGCTAGCATTTAATTTTCTAATAGGCATCCAAGTTTTTAGATTGTCATGCCCCTGGACCTGCCTTTGGTGCTGGGTGGGGAGTAGAGGTTTGGAAAAAATGGTAACTTTCGAGCATGGCATGGCATGGCATGGCATGAGGGAGAAAACCAGAGTCAAACAGTAAGATGAGGAAGTTAATTGCTCAGGTCCTATGGGTGATATGGGGATCCCGTGGGGGGGGGCGGACCTCAGCTAGCAAACAGGCAGGAAACAGAAGGCTGAGTGTGTCAGTAGCTCTTCTTCAGTTTTCCACAGTGCTCCCTACCTTTTTAGAATATCTGGGATTTGCCACATGTGGTGGGTCCTATAATGAATTCCAGGCCCTCAGGAGTCTGTGGCAGGAGGATACTTGCCCCTTGTAGACCTGCCTAGGCTCAAAAGGGAACCAAGGCCCAGCCTGAATGGCATGGCAAGACGGTGTCTCTCAAAGACTCCAAGGAAATTGAAAAGGCCAAGAACCTTATGAAGTGTTGCTTGATTCCAGGTGAGGGTAGTTTGCTTTGGGATAGGGAGGCGTTTCCCTGCGAGGCAGTCCAGGCTGGCCTTGAAGTCACCATGGAGCTCACACAGTCCTCAATGTAATGGTGGTCCTGTTCTCTCAGCCTCCTCATTGAATATGGACCTTACAGGCATGACTCAGCACATCCTGGCAAAGGCCAACGCCTATTAGGGTTGGTTTGCCTGCCTTTGCTTTGCTGTGTCTGGCATTGCTCTGCCTTGCTTTGGTATAGTATAGTATGGGCAAGGAAAAGCAAGATGTTTTTGGTCAGCAAGAGTCTATGTCTCTGGAGGATGTCCCAGGACCTGAACAACGATTCTATTTTTCTCTTTCCAATGAGGGCTTGGAAATGAGGAATGAGTGCTAATCAGGCTGGCCTTTAGGCCAATTAGCTAAATGCCCAGCCAGAACACAAACGTTGAAATTGAAAGGAATTTGTAACATGACTCACGCAATTGAGGATAAAGGCACCAGGAGATCTATTCTTTCCTTCTTTGTTTCTGGGTACTTTATTTTTTTTATTTTTTTATTTTTTTCTTGGCTGGAGCGGTTGGTGGACAAGTCAAAACAGCAAGCCCACTTGCCGAGGGCACCAGGAAAGACCAGAAGTGGGCTTGAACCTGGCTCTGCGTGAGGAAGCACACCAGAAAATAAAGAAAACCAAATTTAAAGCATGCCGTGTCTTGCTCCAGCCTGATGCTTGGCACCAGGTCCAAAATGAAAGCTGTGGGAGCCCTGAGGAGGGGGGAGCAACAGGGCCTCTGGAGGCAGGGGTGGGGGCAGTGAGACCAGGGGGAAGAGGCACACGCATGGCGAGGTCAATCACCACACATTCCATGTCGAGATGGGTTGCTTTGTGCATTGTAGGAGACAATGAACTGCCTAAAGTAGCCCTGTGTGGATCAAAGAAAGCTAAATAGAGAAATGAATAAAACCTGCAGTGGTATACTAATGGCACATAACTTGCTACATAATGAGTAATTGGAATATAATAGAGAATGTCCCATGATTCCTATGTTTATAGATTAAAAAAAAGTCCTGTGTAACTATTTTAAATTCTTTTTTTTTGTTGTTGTTGCCCCGGGATGGAACTCACAGCCCAACGTTTACAGAATGGGCTCTTAGTCAACTAAGCTAAACCAGGGAGCAGAAGTGTTGATGTTTTCTTTTGACCTAAATGTTCACCATATTGGATCTCAAAATGCATCGTTGCAGATGCCATGGCACGGCTGCCAAGTGTTCTTGACTATAACACATTCAGCTCCTTAAATGAACTTCTCTCATATTGCTTTCCTCCTTACTGTTCCCCAAATGTTAAAGATCAGGTCAAAGAGATCGATTGGCCTGAATCTGTATAAAATCAAAATTTGTTATTTTATTTATTCTCTTTGCAGCAAAATGAGTCAGAGCCACATCTTAGAGTCAAGCCTAATGCCCATCCATCTCACAGTATATGAAAAAGTTGTGGCATGCCTATCTAATGCAATATCCTTCAGGTATGAAAAAGAATGAAGGGGGGCTTCTTTAAGCTTTCCTTCAATCATTGAGGAAATTAATTTCCACAAACCATGTTTCAATCCCTATCCACATTGGATTCTTTCATGATGTAAGCTGAACAGCTATTTCAAAGAGAGCAATCTGTAATTTAGGAACCTGTGATGTTGTAGTTGTTGTTGTGGTGGTGGTGGTTGTTTTTGTTGTTAGCAGGGATCCAAATTATGACATCAGACTTACCAAACTGACTGTCATAAATCTGAGCTATGTCTGGCCCCCAACTCACGAATACTTAGGTTTCATTTTTTCTTAAATGCTCTATTATCTCTACTCTTTTTGTCATATGTTCTTTTGTTGCTTTAGGTAAAAAGAGAGTGCAAAATAGTTCATGAATGCATTTTAAGATAGTAACCTGCTAGCATCTAATTTTCTAATAGAAATCCAAGTTTTTAGATTGTCATACCCCTGGACCTGCCTTTGGTGCTGGGTGGGGAGTAGAGGTTTGGAAAAAATGGTAAATTTCGAGCATGGCATGGCATGGCATGGCATGAGGGAGAAAACCAGAGTCAACCAGTAAGATGAGGTAGTTAATTGCTCAGTTCCTATGGGTGATATGGGTATCCCGTGGGGGGGGTGGAACTCACCCAGCAAACAGGCAGGAAACAGAAGGCTGAGTGTGTCAGTAGCTCTTCTTCAGTTTCCCACAGTGCTCACTACCTATTTAGAATATCTGGCATTTGGCACATATGGTGAGTCCTACGATGAATGCCAGGCCCTCAGGAGTCTGTGGCAGGAGGATACTTGCACCTTGTAGATCTGCCTAGGTTCCAATTGGAAGCAAGTCCCAACCTGAATGGCGTGGCGAGACCGTGTCTCTCAAAGACTCCAAAGAAAATGAAAAGGCCTGGATCCTAATGAAGTGTTACTTGGTTCAAGGTGAAGGTAGTTTGATTTGGAATGGGGAGGACTTTCCCTGTAACGAAGTTCAGGCTGGCCTTGAAGTCACCATGGAGCCCACCCAGTCCTCAATGTCTCGGTGGTCCTGTTCTCAGCCTCCTGATTGAGTATGCACTTTACAGTCATGACTCAGCACATCCCGGCAAAGGCAACACCTATTAGGGTTGGTTTGCGTGCCTTTGCTTTGCTGTGTCTGGCATTGCTCTACCTTGCTTTGGTATAGTATGGGCAAGGAAAAGCAAGATGTTTTTGGCCAGCAAGCGTCTATGTCTCTGGAGGATGTCCCAAGCCCTGAACACCGATTCTTGTTTTCTCTTTCAATGAGGCATTGGAAATGAGGAATGAGCGCTAATCAGGCTGGCCTTTAGGCCCATTAGCTATATGCCCAGCCAGAATATGAACGTTGAAATTGAAAGGAATTTGTAACATGACTCACGCAATTGAGGATAAAGGCACCAGGAGATATATTCTTTCCTTCATTGTTTCTGTGAACTTTATTATTTTTTATTATTTTCTTGGCTGGATCAGTTTGCGGACAACTCAAAACAGCAAGCCCACTTGCCGAGGGTACGAGGAAACTGTAGAAGTGGGCTTAAACTTGGCTCTGTTTGAGGAAGCACAACAGAAAATAAAGAAAAGCCAATTTAAAGCGCACCATATCTTGTTCCAGCCTGATGCTTTGCACCAGGCCCAAAATGAAAGCAACGGGAGCCCTGAGGGGGGGAGGGGCGGGGACTCGGGAGGCAGGGGGAGGGTCTGTCAGACCAAGGGGGAAGAGGCACATGCATGGCGAGCTCAATCACCACACATCCTATGTCAAATGGGTTGCTTTGTGTGTTGCAGGAGACAATGAACTGCCTAAAGAAGCCCTGTGTGAATCAAAGAAAAATAAATAGAGAAACGAATAAAACCTGCAATGATATACAAATGACACATAACTTGCTACATAATGAGTAATTCGAATATAATACAGAATGTCCCCTGATGCCTATGTTTATACATTTAAAAAAATTCCTGGGTAACTATTTTAATGTCTTTTTTTGTGTGTGCTGCCCCTGGGATGGAACTCACAACCCAACGTTTACAGAATGGGCCCTTAGCCAACTAAGCTAAACCAGGGAGCATGAGTGTTGATGTTTTCTCTTGCCCTAAATGTTCACCATATTGGATCTCAATGTGCATCATTGCCGGTGCCATGCCAAGGCAGCCAAGTGGTCTTGAGTGTAACACATTCAGCTCCTTAAATGAACTTCTGTCACATTGCTTTCCTCCCTACTATTCCCCAAATGTTAAAGATCAGATCAAAGTGATCGATGGGCCTGAATCTGTATAAAATCAAAATTTGTTTTTTTTCTTTATTTTCTTTCCAGCAAAATGAGTCAGAGCCACATCTTAGAGTCAATCCTAATGCCCATCCATCTCCGAGTATATGAAAAAGATTTGGCATGCTTATCCAATATAATATCTCTCAGGAATGATAAAGAATGAAGGGGGGCCTTTTTAAGTTTTCCTTCAATCATTGAAGAAATTAATTTCCACAAACCATGTTTCAATCCCTATTCACTTTGGATTCTTTCATGATGTAAGCTGAACAGCTATTTCAAAGAGAGCAATCTGTAATTTAGGAACCAGTGATGTTGTAGTTGTTTTTTTGGTGGTGGTTGTTGTTCTTGTTAGCAGAGCTCCAAATTATGACATCAGACTTACCAAACTGACTGTCATATGTCTGAGCTATGTCTGGCCTCCAACTCATGAATTCTAAGGTTTCATTTTTTCTTAAATGCTCTATTAACTCTACACTTTTTGACATATTTTCTTTTTTGCTTTAGGTAAAAAGAGAGTGCAAAATAGTTGATGAATGCATTTTAAGATAGTAACCTGCTAGCATTTAATTTTCTAATAGACATCCAAGTTTTTAGATTGTCATGCCCCTGGACCTGCCTTTGGTGCTGGGTGGGGAGTAGAGGTTTGGAAAAAATGGTTACTTTAGAGCATGACATGGCATGGTATGAGGGAGAAAACCAGAGTCAACCAGTAAGATGAGGTAGTTAATTGCTCAGTTCCTATGGGTGATATGGGTATCCCGTGGGGGGGGTGGAACTCACCTAGCAAACAGGCAGGAAACAGAAGGCTGAGTGTGTCAGTAGCTCTTCTTCAGTTTCCCACAGTGCTCACTACCTATTTAGAATATCTGGCATTTGGCACATATGGTGAGTCCTACGATGAATGCCAGGCCCTCAGGAGTCTGTGGCAGGAGGATACTTGCACCTTGTAGACCTACCTAGGTTGCAATGGGAAGCAAGGACCAATATGAATGGCATGGTGTGACCGTGTCTCTCAAAGACTCCCAAGAAAAATGAAAAGGCCAGGATCCTAATGAAGTGTTGTTTGGTTCAAGGTGAGGGTAGTTTGCTTTGGGATGGGGAGGCCTTTCCCTGCGACGCAGTCCAGGCTGGCCTTGAAGTCACCATGGAGCCCACCCAGTCCTCAGTGTCTCAGTGGTCCTGTTCTCTCAGCCTCCTGATTGAGTATGGACCTTACAGGCATGACTCAGCACATGCCGGCAAAGGCCAACACATATTAGGGTTGGTTTGCCTGCCTTTGCTTTGCTGTGTCTGGCATTGCTCTGCCTTGCTTTGGTATAGTATGGGCAAGGAAAATCAAGATGTTTTTGGCCAGCAAGAGTCTATGTCTCTGGAGGATGTCCCAAGCCCTGAACACCGATTCTTTTATTCTCTTTCCAATGAGCCACTGGAAATGAGGAATGAGCGCTAATCAGGCTGGCCTTTAGGCCCATTAGCTAAATGCCCAGCCAGAACACCAACGTTGAAATCGAAAGGAATTTGTAACATGACTCACCCAAGTGTGGATAAAGGCACCAGGAGATCTATTCTTTCCTTCTTTGTTTCTGGGTACTTTAATTATCTTTTTGATTATTTTAGTTTTTTTCTTGGATGGAGTGGTTGGTGGACAAGTCAAAACAGCAAGCCCACTTGCCGCGGGCACCAGGAAAGACCAGAAGTGGGCTTGAACCTGGCTTTGCATGAGGAAGCACACCAGAAAATAAAGAAAACCCAATTTAAAGCACACCATGTCTTGCTCCAGCCTGATGCTTGGCGCCAGGCCCAAAGAAAGCAGCAGCAGCCCTGAGGAGGGGGGAGGGGCGGGGCCTCTGGAGGAAAGGGGAAATTGGTGACCACAAATCCAAACCCTACTGAGCATACTGAAGCTCATTTCAGACAGAGACAATATCATTACCAGGATTGAAGGAACTGAAGCAGAAAGGAAACTCTGAGCATGACAGGAAGTAGCACAAAGAGAAATGTAGACAAAAAAATTCAGAAAATAGCAGTGCTGAACTGAGGAAGAGATTGAGAGTGCTAATTGTGACAGATGTGACTTGTCAAAATTGTGACATCTATGACTCTTGTGACATGTGACTTTTATTGTTTATATGCCATTTTTGAAATGTATGATATTTATATGTCATGAATGGAATAAGTGATGTATTTGACTTATGTGGCATAAGTGACATTTATGACAATTGTGACATAGGTGATATATGTGACATTTAGACCCATGACAGGTTTAGTATATATCACATAGGTAACATATGTGACTATCACGACATATGTGACATATATGGTCTCTGTGACATTAAGGTAATCAGTGACAGAACACACATATATGTCATTTGTGGCATTTATGTCTTTTGGGGCATGCATGTGACATATATGTGACATATATTACCTATCTATGACACAAAAATTTCACATGTGACACGTGTGACATATATGGGCCAATTGTCATGTATGACCATTTTGACATCTATGACACTAATCACATAGGTGATATGTGTGACATATATGACAAATAAGCAATCCAGAAGACAATCTTAAAAATCAAAAGAGCATGTTACCCATCAGAGAAATTGCAAGTTGCTTCCATGGCTTAAAGAAACTGGGGTTATTTGTGACAAGCAATGTGATATTTATGACATATATGTTCAATGTGACATTTACATCATTTTGGACCAACCTACCTTTGTGCCATTTGTGAACTTTATGACATGCATGGAATGTATATCTGACATATATGAACTTTTTGTGACATAAAAATATCACATGTGACACGTTTGACATATATGTGCCAATTATTACATATACGAAGATTATAACATACGAGAAACTTATCACATATGTGATAGTGATGCCATATGGTTCACATCAATATTTCAGATATCATACTTTAATATAACGAGAGAATGTTACCCATCAGAGTAATTGCAAGTGTGCTTCCATGTCATAATGGAATGGGGGAAGTTGGTGACCACAAATCCTAACCCTACCGAGAATACAGACAGAGACAATATCATTACCAGGAGTGAAGGAACTGTAGCAGAAAGGAACATCTGAGCATGACAGGAAGTAGCACAAAGAGAAATGTAGACAAACAAAGTCAGAAAATAGCAGTGCTGAAATGAGGCAGATATTGATAGCGGTAATTGTGACAGATGTGACTTGTCACAATTGTGACATCTATGACACTTGTGACATGTGACTTTTAGGGTTTATATGCCATTTTTGAAATGTATGACATTTGTATGTCATGAATGGCATAAGTGATGTATTCGACTTATGTGGCATCAGTAACATTTATGACAATTTTGACAATGGTGACATATATGACATTTAGACCCATGACATGTTTAGTATATGTCACATAGGTGACGTATGTGACTTTCACGACATATGTGACATATATGGTCTCTGTGACATTAAGGTCATTTTTGACAGAACACACCTTTATGTCATTTGTGGCATTTATGTCTTTTGGGGAATGCATGTGACATATATGTGACATATATGAACTATCTATGACATAAAAATTTCACATGTGACACGTGTGACATATATGTGCCAATTATGTCATGTATGACATTTATGACATCTATGACACTAATCACATAGGTGATACGTGTGACATATATGACATATAAGCAATCCAGAAGACAATTTTAAAAATCAAGAGAGAATGTTACCCATCAGAGAAATTGCAATGTGCTTCCATGGCTTAAAGGAACTGGGGGTATTTGTGACAAGAAATGTGATATTTATGACATATGTGACATATATGTTCAATGTGACTTTTACATCATTTTGGACCAACCTACCTTTGTGCCATTTGTGAACTTTATGACATGCATGGAATGTATATCTGACATATATGAACTTTTTATGACATAAAATATGACATATGACACGTTTTACATATATGTGCCAATTATTACATATATGAAGATTTTAAAATACGTGAAACTTTTCACATATGTGATAGTGATGCCATATGGTTCACATCAATATTTCAGATATCATACTTTAATATAACGAGAGAATGTTACCCATCAGAGTAATTGCAAGTGTGCTTCCATGTCATAATTTAATGGGGGAAATTGGTGACCACAAATCCAAACCCTACCAAGAATACTGAAGCTCGTTTCAGACAGAGACAATATCATTACCAGGAGTGAAGGAACTGTAGCAGAAAGGAACATCTGAGCATGACAGGAAGTAGCACAAAGAGAAATGTAGACAAACAAAGTCAGAAAATAGCAGTGCTGAAATGAAGCAGAGATTGATAGCACTAATTGTGACAGATGTGACTTGTCACAATTGTGACATCTATGACACTTGTGACATGTGACTTTTAGGGTTTATATGACATTTTTGAAATGTATGACATTTTTATGTCATGAATGGCATAAGTGATGTATTCAACTTATGTGGCATAAGTGACATTTATGATAATTGTGACATAGGTGACATATGTGACATTTAGACCCATGACATGTTTAGTATATGTCACATAGGTGACGTATGTGACTTTCATGACATATGTGACATATATGGTCTTTGTGACATAAAGGTCATTTGTGACAGAACAGACCATTATGTCATTTGTGGCATTTATGTCATTTGTGGCATGCATGTGACATATATGTGACATATATGACCTATCTATGACATAAAAATTTCACATGTGACATGTGTGACATATATGTGCCAACTATGTTATGTATGATGTTTATGACATCTATGACACTAATCGCGTAGGTGATATGTGTGACATATAAGCAATCCAGAATACAATCTTAAAATCAAGAGAGAATGTTACCCATGAGAGAAATTGCAAGGTGCTTCCATGGCTTAAAGGAACGTGGGGTATTTGGGACAAGCAATGTGATATTTATGACATATGTGACATATATGTTCAATGTAACTTTTACATAATTTTGGACTTAACCCACCTTTGTGTCATTTGTGAACTTTATGACATGCATGGAATATATATCTGACATATATGAACTTTTTATGACATAAAAATATCACATGTGACACATTTGACATATATGTGCCAATTATTACATGTATGAATATTATAACATACATGAAGCTTATAACATATGTGATAGAGATGCCATATGGGCCATATCAATAATCTGGATTACATACTTACATATAAGAAGAGAATGTCAACAATCAGAGTAATTGCATGAGTGCTTCCAAGTCAAAATGAAATGGGGTGAATTGGTGACTACAAATCCAAACCCTACAGGAAATAGTTAAGCTCTTTTTAGACAGAGAATATATCATTACCAGGATTGAAGGAAGTGGGGCAGAAAGGAACCTCTCAGCATGGCCAGCAGTAGCACAAAGAGGAAAGCAGAAAAACAATGTTAGAAAATAGCAGTGCCTATATGAGGCAGAGATTGAGAGTGCTAATTGTGACAGATGTGACTTGTCACAATTGTGACATCTCTGAAAATTGTGACATGTGACTTTTATTATTTATATGCCACTTTTGAAATAAATGATATTTTTATGTCATGAATGGCATAAGTGATGTATTTGTCTTATGTGGAATAAGTGACTTTTGTGATAATTTTGACATAGGTGACATATATGATATTGAGATCCATGACATGTTTAGTATATGTCACATATGTGACATATGTGACATGCATGAACTATGTGACATATATGGTCTCTGTGACATTAAGATCATTTGTGACAGAGGACACCTTCATAACATTTGTGGCATTTATGTCTTTTGAGGCATGAATGTGACATATATGTGAAATATATGACCTATCTATGACATAAAATTTTCACATGTGACACATCTGATATCTGTTTGTCATTTATGCCATGTACGAACTTTATGACACATATGACACTGATCACATTGTTGATATGTTTGAAATAAATGACATATAAATAATCCAGAGGACAATCTTAAAAATCAAGAGAGAATGTTACCCATCAGATAAATTGCAAGTTGCTTCCATGGCATAATGGAACTGGGGAAATTTGTGACAAGCAATGTGACACATGTGACATTTATGACATATGTGATGTATATGTTTAATGTGACATTTACAACGTTTTGGTCCTAACTCATCTTTACGACATTTGTGAACTTCATGACATGCATGGCATGTATACCTGACATGTATGAACTTTTTATGACATAAAAATATCACATGTGACATGTATGACATATATGTGCCAATTATTATATGTATGAAGCTTATAACACACGTGAAACTTATCACATATGTGATAGAGATGCCATATGGGCCATATCAATAATCCAGATAACATACTTACATATAAGAAGAGAATGTCACCCATCAGAGTAATTACAAGAGGGCTTCCATGTCATAATGTAATGGGGGGAATTGGTGACCACAAATCCAAACCCTACAGGAAATACTGAAGCTCATTTTAGACAGAGACAATATCATTACCAGGATTGAAGGAACTGGGGCAGAAAGGAACCTCTGTGCATGGACGGCAGTCGCACAAAATGGAAAGCAGACAAAGTCAGAAAATATCAGTGCTGAAATGAGGCAGAGATTGAGAGCGCTAATTGTGACAGATGTGACTTGTCTCAATTGTGACATCTATGACACTTGTTAGATGTGGCTTTTATGTTTTATATGCCATTTTGGAAATAAACGATATTTGTATGTCATGAATGGCATAAGTGATGTATTTGTTTATGTGGCATAAGTGACATTTGTGATAATTGTGACATAGGTGACATATATGACATTGAGACCCATGACACATTTAGCATATTTCACATATGTGACATATGTGACATTCAGGACCTATGAGACATATATGTTCTCTGTGACATTAAGGTCATTTGTGACAGAAAACACCTTTATGTCGTTTATGGAATTAATGTATTTGGGGTATGAATGTGACATATATGTGAAATTTATGACCTATATATGACATAAAATTTCACAATTCACACGTGTGATATCTATTTGTCATTTATGCCATGTAAGAACTTTGTGACACATATGACACTGATCACAAAGGTGATATGTTTGACATATATTATATATAACTAATCCAGAGGACAATCTTTAAAATAAAGAATGTTACCCATCAGATAAATTGCAAGTTGCTTTCATGGCATAATGGAACTGGTTAAATTTGTGACAAGCAATGTGACACATGTGACACTGATGACATATGTGACATATATGTTCAATGTGACATTTACAACATTTTGGACCTAACTCACCTTTGCGAAATTTGTGACCTTCATGACATGCATGGCATGTATATCTGACATGTATGAACTTTTTATGACATAAAAATATCACAAGTGACATGTATGACATATATGTGCCAATTATTACATATATGAAGTTCATAAAATGAGTGAAACTTATCACATATGTGATAGAGATGCCATATGGGCCATATAAATAATCCAGATAACATACTTAAATATAAAAACAGAATGTCACCCATCAGAGTAATTACAAGAGGGCTTCCATGTCATAATGGAATGGACAGAATTGGTTACGACAAATCCATACCCTACAGGGAATACTGAAGCTCATTTTAAAAGGAGACAACATCATTACCAGGATTGAAGGAACTGGGGCAGAAAGGAACTTCTCAGCATGGGCAGCAGTAGCACAAATTGGAAAGCAGACAAACAAAGTCAGAAAATAGCAGTGCTGAAATGAGGCAGAGATTGAGAGCACTAATAGTGACAAATGTGACTTGTCACAATTGTGACATCTATTACACTTGTGACATGTGACTTTTATTGTTTAAATGATATTTTTGAAATAAATATTTGTATTTCATGAATGGCATAAGTGATGTATTTTTCTTATTTGGCAAAATTGACATTTGTGATAATTGTGACATAGGTGACATATATGACATTGAGACCCATGACATGTTTAGTATATGTCACGTATGTGACATATGTGACATTCATGACCTATGTGACATATATGGTCTCTGTGACAATGTCATTTGTGACAGAAGAACTCTTTATGTCATTTGTGGCATTTATGATTTTGAGGCATGAATGAGTCATATATGTGAAATATATGACCTATCTATGACATAAAAATTTCATATGTGACATGTGTGACATCTATGTATCAATTATGCCATGTATGATCTTTATGACACATATGACACTGATCACATATGTGATATGTTTGGAAATTATCACTTATAACTAATCCAGAGGAAAATCTTAAAAATAAAGAATGTTACCCATCAGATAAATTGCAGGTTGCTTCCATGGCATAATGGAACTTGTTAAATTTGTGACAAGCAATGTGAAACATGTGACATGTATGACATATGTGACATATATGTTCGATGTCACATTTACAACCTTTTGGACCTAACTCACCTTTGTGACATTTGTGAACTTCATGACATGCATGGCATATATATCTGACATGTATCAACTTTTTATGACATAAAAATATCACATGTGAAACGTATGACATATATGTGCCAATTATTACATGCATGAAGATTATAACATACGTGAACCTTATCACATATGTGATAGAGATGCCATATGGGCCATATCAATAATCCAGATAACATTCTTACATATAAGAAGAGAATGTCACCCATCAGAATAATTGCAAGAGGGCTTCCATGTCATAATGGAATGGGGTGAATTGGTGACCAAAAATCCAAACCCTACAGGGAATACTGAAGCTCATTTTAGACAGAGACAATATCATCACCAGGATTGAAGGAACTGGGGCAGAAAGGAAACTCTGAGCATGGCCAGCAGTAGCACGAAGAGGAAAGCAGACAAACAAAGTCAGAAAATTGGTGTGCTGAAATGAGGCAGAGATTGAGAGCACTAATTGTGACAGATGTGACTTGTCAAAATTGTGACATCTATGACACTTGTGACATGTGACTTTTAGGGTTTATATGCCATTTTGGAAATAAATGATATTTGTGTTTCATGAATGGCATAAGTGATGTATTTGTCTTATGTGGCATAAGTGTCATTTGTGATAATTGTGACATAGGTGACATATATGACATTGAGACCCATGACATGTTTAGTATATGTCACATATGTGACATATGTGACATTCACAACTTATGTGACATATATGGTCTCTGTGACATTAAGGTCATTTGTGACAGAAGACATCTTTATGTCATTTGTGGCATTTATGTCTTTTGGGGCATGAATGTGATATATATGTGAAATATATGACCTATGTATGACATAAAAATTTCCCATGTGACATGTGTGACATCTATGTGTCAATTAAGACATGTATGACCTTTATGACACATATGACACTGATCACATAGGTGATATGCTTGACATATATGACATATAACTAGTCCAGAGGACAGCCTTAATAATAAAGAGAGAATGTTACCCATTAGATAAATTGCAAGTTGCTTTCATGGCATAATGGAACTGGGGAAATTTGTGAAAAGCAATGTGACACATGTGACATTGATGACATATGTGACATATGTGTTCAATGTGACATTTACAACATTTTGAACCTAAGTCACCTTTATGACATTTGTGAACTTCATGACATGCATGACATGTATATCTGACATGTATGAACTTTTTATGGCATAAAAATATCACATGTGACAAGTATGACCTATATGTGCCAATTATTACATATATGAAGTTTATAACATACGTGAAACTTATCACATATGTGATAGAAATGCCATCTGGGCCATATCAATAATCCAGATAACATACTTACATATATGAATAGAATGTCACCCATCAGAGTATTTGCAAGAGGGCTTCCATGTCATAATGAAAAGGAGGGAATTGGTGACCAAAAATCCAAACCCTACAAGGAACACAGAAGCTCATTGCAGACAGAGACAATATAATTACCAGGATTGAAGGAATCTGGGGCAGAAAGGAAGCTCTGGGCATGGCCGGCAGTAGCACAAAGAGGAAAGCAGAAAACAGAGTCAGAAAATAGCAGTGCCGAAATGAGGACGTGATTGAGAGTGCTAATTGTGACAGATGTGACTTGTCAAAATTGTGACATTTCTGACACTTGTGACATGTGAGATTTATGGTTTATATGCCATTTTTGAAATAAATGATATTTGTATGTCATGAATGGCATAAGTGATGTATTCGTCTTATGTGGCATAAGTGACATTTGTGATAATTGTGACATAGATGACATATGTGACTTTGAGACCCATGACATGTGTAGTATATGTCACATATGTGACATATGTGACATTCACAACCTATGTGACATATATGGTCTCTGTGACATTAAGTTCATTTTTGACAGAAGGCACCATTATGTCATTTGGGGCATTTATTACTTTTGGGGCATGAATGTGATATATATGTGAAATATATGACCTATGTATGACATAAAAACTTCCCATGTGACACGTGTGACATCTATGTGTCAATTATGACATGTTTGACTTTAGGACACATATGACAGCGATCACATAGGTGATATGTTTGACATATATGACATATAACTAATCCAGAGTATAATCTTAAAAATAAAGAGAGTATGTTACCCATTTGATAAATTGCCTGTTGCTTCCATGGCATAATGGAACTGGGGAAATTTGGGACAAGCATTGTGACACATGTGACATTTATGACATATGTGATATAAATGTTCAATGTGACATTTACAACATTTTGGACCTAACTCAGCTTTACGACATTTGTGAACTTATGACATGCATGGCATATATATCTGACATGTATCAACTTTTTATGACATAAAAATATCACATGTGACACGTATGACATATATGTGCCAATTATTACATGTATGAAGTTTATAACATACGCGAAACTTATCACATATGTGATAGAGATGCCTTATGGGCCATATCCATAATCCAGATAACATACTTACATATAAGAAGAGAATGTCACCCATCAGAGTAATTGCAAGAGGGATTCCATGTCATAATGGAATGGGGGGAATTGGTGACCACAAATCCAAACCCTACAGGGAATACTTAAGCTCATTTGAGACAGAGACAATATCATTACCAGGATTGAAGGAACTGGGGCAGAAAGGAACCTCTGTGCATGGACGGCAGTCGCACAAAATGGAAAGCAGACAAAGTCAGAAAATATCAGTGCTGAAATGAGCAGAGATTGAGAGCACTAATTGTGACAGATGTGACTTGTCTCAATTGTGACATCTATGACACTTGTGACATTTAAGGTTTCTATGCCATTTTTGAAATAAATGATATTTGTATGTCATGAATGGCATAAGTGATGTATTCGTCTTATGTGGCATAAGTAACATTTGTGATAATTGTGCCATAGGTGACATATATGACATTGAGACCCATGACATGTTTAATATATATCACATATGTGACATATGAGACATTCACGACCTGTGTGACATATATGGTCTCTGTGACATTAAGGTCATTTGTGACAGAAGACACCTTTTTGTCATTTGTGGCATTTATGTCTTTTGGGGCATGAATGTGATATATATGTGAAATATATGACCTATGTATGACATAAAAATTTCCCATGTGACACGTGTGACATCTATGTGTCAATTAGGACATGTATGACCTTTATGACACATATGACATTGATCACATAGGTGATATGTTTGACATATATTACATATAACTAATCCAGAGGATGACCTTAAAAATAAAGAGAGAATGTTACCCATTAGATGAATTGCAAGTTGCTTTCATGGCATAATGGAACTGGGGAAATTTGTGACAAGCAATGTGACACATGTGACATTTATGACACATGTGACATATATGTTCAATGTGACATTTACAACATTTTGGACCTAACTCACCTTAATGACATTTGTGACCTTCATGACATCCATGGCATATATATCTGACATGTATGAAGTTTTTATGACATAAAAATATCACATGTGACATATATGACATATATGTGCCAAATATTACATGTATGAAGAGTATAACATACGTGAAACTTATCACATATGTGATAGAGATGCCATATGGGCCATATCCATAATGCAGATAACATAATTATATATAAGAAGAGAATGTTAACCATCAGAGTAATTGCAAGAGGGCTTCCATGTCATAATGGAATGGGGGAATTGGTGACCACAAATCCAAACCCTTCAGGGAATAGTAAAGCTTATTTTAGACAGAGACATTATCATGACCAGGATTGAAAGAAGTGGGTCAGAAAGGAACCTCTGAGCATGGCAGGCAGTAGCACAAAGAGGAAAGCAGACAAAGTCCGAAAAAAGCAGTGCCAAAATAAGGACGTGATTGAGAGCGCTAATTGTGACAGATGTGACTTGTAACAATTGTGACATCTATGACACTTGTGACATTTAAGGTTTCTATGCCATTTTTGAAATAAATGATATTTGTATGTCATGAATGGCATAAGTGATGTATTCGTCTTATGTGGCATAAGTAACATTTGTGATAATTGTGCCATAGGTGACATATATGACATTGAGACCCATGACATGTTTAGTATATGTCACATATGTGACATATGTGACATTCACGACCTATGTGACATATATGGTCTCTGTGACATTAAGGTCATTTTTGAAAGAAGACACCTTTATGTGATTTGTGGCATTTATGTCTTTTGGGGCATGAATGTAATATATTTGTGAAATATATCACCTATGTGTGACATGAAAATTTCCCATGTGACACGTGTGACATCTATGTGTCAATTATGACATGTATGACATTTATGACACATATGACAGCGATCACATAGGTGATATGTTTGACATATATAACATATAATTAATCCAGAGGAAAACCTTAAAAATAAAGAGAGAATATTAGCCATTAGATAAATTGCAAGTTGCTTCCATGGCAGAATGGTGCTGGGGAAATTTGGGACAAGAAATGTGACACATGTGACATTTATGACATATATGACATATCTGTTCAATATGACATTTACAACATCTTGGACCTAATTCACCTTTACGACATTTGTGAACTTAGTGACATGCATGGCATGCATATCCAACATGTATGAAATTTTATGACAAAAATATCACATGCGACACATATGACATATATGTGACAATCATTACATGTATGAAGATTTTAACATACGTGAAACTTATCACATATGTGATAGATGTGCCATATGGGCCATATCAATACTCCAGAGAACGAACTTACATATATGAAGAGAATGTCACCAATCAGAGTAATTGCAAGAAGACTTCCATGTCATAATGGAATGGGGGGTATTGGTGACCACAAATCCAAACCCTACAGGGAATACTGAAGCTCATTTTACACAGAGACAGTATCCTTACCAGGATTGAAGGAATCTGGGGGAGAAAGGAACCTCTGAGCATGTCCGGCCATAGCACAAAGAGGAAAGCAGACAAACAAAGTCAGAAAATAGCAGTGCCGAAATGAGGACGTGATTGAGAGCGCTAATTGTGACAGATGTGACTTGTCAAAATTGTGACATCTATGACACTTGTGACATGTGATTTTTAAGGTTTCTATGCCATTTTTGAAATAAATGATATTTGAATGTCATGAATGGCATAAGTGATGTATTCGTCTTATGTGGCATAAGTGACATTTGTGATAATTGTGCCATAGGTGACATATATGACATTGAGACCCATGACATGTGTAGTATATGTCACATATGTGACATATGTGACATTCACAACCTATGTGACATATATGGTCTCTGTGACATTAAGTGCATTTGTGACAGAAGACACTATTATGTCATTTGGGGCATTTATTACTTTTGGGGCATGAATGTGATATATATGTGAAATATATGACTTATGTATGACATAAAAATTTCCCATGTGACACATGTGACATCTATGTGTCAATTATGACATGTATGACCTTTATGACACATATGACATTGATCACATAGGTGATATGTTTGGCATATATGACATATAACTAATCCAGAGGACAATCTTAAAAATAAAGAGAGAATGTTACCCATTAGATAAATTGTCAGTTGCTTCCATGGCATAATGGGACTGGGGAAATTTGGGACAAGCATTGTGACACATGTGACATTTATGACATATGTGACATATCTGTTCAATGTGACATTTACAACATTTTGGACCTAACTCACCTTTACCACATTTGTGAACTTATGACATGCATGGCATATATATCTGACATGTATCGACATTTTATGACATAAAAATATCACATGTGACACATATGACATATATGTGCCAATTGATGCATGTATGAAGTTTATAACATACATGAAATTTATCACATATGTGATAGAAATGCCATCTGGGCCATATCAATAATCCAGATAACATACTTACATATAAGAAGAGAATGTCAACCATCAGAGTAATTGCAAGAGGGATTCCATGTCATAATGAAAGGGGGGAATTGGTGACCACAAATCCAAACCCTACAGGGAATACTGAAGCTCATTTTACACAGAGACAGTATCCTTACCAGGATTGAAGGAATCTGGGGGAGAAAGGAATCTCTGAGATTGGCGGGCAGTAGCAAAAAGAGGAAAGCAGACCAACAAAGTCCAAAAATAACAGTGCCGAAATGAGGACATGATTGAGAGCGCTAATTGTGACAGATGTGACTTGTCAAAATTGTGACATCTACGACACTTGTGACATGTGACTTTTAGGGTTTTTATGCCATTTTTGAAATAAATGATAATTCTATGTGATGAATGGCACAAGTGATGTATTCGTCTTATGTGGCATAAGTGACATTTGTGATAATTGTGACATAGATGACATATATGACTTTGAGACCAATGACATGTTTAGTATATGTCACATATGTGATATATGTGACATTCACAACTTATGTGACATATATGGTCTCTGTGACATTAAGTTCATTTGTGACAGAAGACACCATTATGTCATTTGTGGCATTTATGTCTTTTGGGGCATGAATGTGATATATATGTGAAATATATGACCTATGTATGACATAAAAATTTCACATGTGACACGTGTGACATCTATGTGTCAATTATGACATGTATGACCTTTATGACACATATGACACTGATCACATAAGTGATATGTTTGACATATATGACATATAACTAATCCAGAGGACAATCTTAAAAATAAAGAATGTTACCCATTAGATAAATTGCAAGTTGCTTCCATGGCATAATGGAACTGGGGAAATTTGTGACAAGCAATGTGACACATGTGAAATTTATGACATATGTGGTATATATGTTCAATGTGACATTTACAACATTTTGGACCTAACTCACCTTTACGACATTTGTGACCTTCATGACATGCATGGCATCTATATCTTAAATGTATGAACTTTTTATGACATAAAAATATCACATGTGACACGTATGACATATATGTGCCAATTATGTCATGTATGTTTATGACATCTTTGACACTAATCACATAGGTGATATGTGTGACATATATGAATTATAAGTAATCCAGAGGACAATCTTAAAAATAAAGAGAGAATGTTACCCATCAGAGAAATAGCAATTTGCTTCCATGGCTTAAAGGAACTGGGGGTATTTGTGACAAGCAATGTGACACATGTGACATTTATGACATATGTGACATGAATGTTCAATGTGACTTTCACATCATTTTGGACCTAAACCACCCTTGTGACTTTGGTGACTTTTATAACATTCATTGAATATATATCTGACATATATGAACTTTTTGTGACATAAAAATATCACATGTGACACATTTGACATATATGTGCCAGTTATTACATATATGAAGATTATAAAATATTTGAAACTTATCACATATGTGATAGAGATGCCCTATGGGCCACATCAATAACTCAGATAACATACTTTAATATAACAAGAGAATGTTACCCATCAGAGTAATTGCAAGAGTGCTTCCATGTCATAATGGAATGGGGGAAATTGGTGACCACAAATCCAAACCCTACCAAGAATGCTGAAGCTCATTTCAGACAGAGACAATATCATTTCCAGGATTGAAGGAACTGCAGCAGAAAGGAACCTCTGAGCATGACAGGCAGTAGCACAAAGGGAAAAGTAGACAAACTAAGTCAGAAAATAGCAGTGCTGAAATGAGGCAGAGATTGATAACACTAATTGTGACAGATGTGACTTGTCACAATTGTTATATCTATGACACTTGTGGCCTGTGACTTTTAGGGTTTATATTCCATTTATGATATATATGACATTTGTAGGTGGTGAATGGCATAAGTGATGTATTCGACTTATGTGGCATAAGTGACTTTTATGTAATTGTGACACAGGTGACATATATGACATTGAGACCCATGACATGTTTAGCCTATGTCACATAGGTGACATATGTGACTTTCAAGACATATGTGACACATATGGTCTCAGTGACATTAAGGTCATATTTGACAGAACACACCTTTATGTCCTTTGTGGCATTTATGTCTTTTGGGGCATGCATGTGACATATATGTGACATATATGAACTATCTATGACATAAAAATTTCACATGTGACACGTGTGACATGTATGTGCCAATTATGTCATGTATAACTTTTATGACATCTATGACACTAATCACATAGGTGATATGTGTGACATATATGACTTATAAGTAATCCAGAGTACAATCTTAAAAATCAAGAGAGAATGTTACCCATCAGAGATATTGCAAGTTGCTTCCATGGCTTAAAGGAACTGGCGGTAATTGTGACAAGCAATGTGACACATGTGATTTTTGCTTTAGTTGATATTAATAAATCACTCTTGATTTTATTTTTATCACATATTTCACTATATATAATTTTTATCACTTTATTTTTAATCTATTGTATTTGCAGTGGGTTTCACGTAAAGGGAATATAGTAGAAATGTATTTGTATCCCGTGAACACCTCTTTCCATATAAAATTAAGGTAAATTCTGACATGCTAAGTTTCTATTTGAGATATTTGCTTTCTATTTGTTCAATTCTATATTTTCTGTTACATTTATACTTTATCTTCCTGTATAATTTTTGAGCTACATTACAAAAGCTCAGTCCTTTTTTTTTCTTTTATCTTGAGATGTATATTTGCTAAATAGTTCAGGCTAGCTTTAAACTCACTGTGTAACCCAGGCTGGCCTCAAACTCTTGAAAATCCTCCTGATTCAGCCTCTTAGGTGCTCAAATCATAGAATTGCACCACCACACCTTGCCCTTTCTTTGTGTTTTTATCCATTTTTATTTTTTGTATCATAAACAAATTTTATCTCTCCTCCAAGGTAA
>PVLA01015571.1:0-24645 GCA_004027455.1 Hydrochoerus hydrochaeris
CTTTTGCTTGTGAGCTGGAGGGAAGTCCTATTCCAAATCACTAGATCTGAATCATCTTTGATATATTTTATTTTCCCACAGGAAGTACATATGAGGATAGCAGGTTACTATATAATTGGTTATATCAATCTTGGTATATGTTCTCAGGCAGATTTCTTTTAGGCATATCTACTTTAAAAGATCTATTTTATCATATGTTGGGAATATTCTGGGAAGGGATGATGGGTGGCACAGAGAGAATTAAAAATGTCATTCACTAGGCCATCTGTCCTATGTAGGATTGCTCTTGAAGCAGGTTGGAAAAACAGGATATATTCTAAGGTAGGAAAACAGACCCTGCAGTCATGATGGGATGGCAGGTGTTCTGCGTGAAGCACCTGGATGCCAAGGCTAACAGAGTTTAGCAGTTTAACCATGTGACAGGAGGATCAGTGTATCATGTCTCGATCTAGGTACAGGCTAATAACTTATTTTAAATTTCTACTAAAATTCTATTACATAATAAATGGGTGCACATACCTTCCTGTGGTATTATATTTTCAATTCTTCTGAGAAAATATCCAGAAGGGGGGTAGCTGGGTCAAATGAGACCTCTAATTCTAGTTTAGCAATCTCTTCATATCATTGCACTTTTTGAAAATTATTTTGAGTTGTTAGTGGGAATCCCATGGGACAACAAAATTAAAAATTAGAGAGGGTTGTTTTTCAGCCACAATCATTATTGGGAATATCCTAGGACAACAAAATTAAAAATTATACAGATTTATTTATCAGCCACAATCATACAATGATACATCTGAATGTTGCTACTAACTGTATTTACCTCAAGTCAGCAGAGCCAAACCTGGCTCACCTGTCATGTTCATTTCTTTTTTTCCTCCCTCCTTCCTTTCTCTCAGTTTCCTTTTCTGAATCTCACTGTAGAAGTCTCTAATATATTGGATAATATATGATGAATGGATTCATTTTCAGGGTGACACAATTATAAATGTCATAGTAGAAAAAATCCAGAGAACAAGGGCCCTGTAAAAATAAAGAAGGAGGAATGAAGGAATAAGACAAAAATGTGTAATTAGCAGGGAAATACTGGATAAATAAAGAAAGAGCTTCCTAAGACACAGTTCATTGGTAGTGTGCAGAGAATGTACAAGATTTGTGTTGAAGTCCCAGCAAGTAAATGGAAGGGAAGGAGGAGGGAGGAAGGGACAGACAGACAGACAGACAGAGAGAGAGAGAGAGAGAGAGAGAAAGACAGAGAAAGAGACAGAGAGGTAGAGATAGAAAGGAGAGATATAGGTAGAGAAAGAGGGAGAGAGAGAGAGAGAGAGAGAGAGAGAGAGAGAGAGAGAGAGAATAAATAGAGCAGAAAGTACCCAGAGTTTGGAACACCAAAATGTTTCAAAGTTCAGGTAGCTGATGCTTTCATTTCAGAGGGCCAAAGAAGAGACAGCTGGAGAGGGAGAAAACTCTACCCAAACAACATATGAAGATTTAGCAGTGCAAAGATGAGAACAAGCACATGAGGAAACTGTGGCAGAGGCTGGAAAAGCACTGATCTCTCAAATCCATGAAGAGTAAGCCTGCTCAGGTCTCCAGGAGAGAAGAGATCAGTGATGCACCCCACCCACAGAAAAAAAGGATAGAAAGCCTCACCCTCAGCTGGCACTGGCAGGGCCATCAGGAGATAATGCCTGTGCCATGTGGAAACTTTTCTGTACCACCTGGACCTGACCAGAATCCCTGCAGTTCATTATTCAAGCAAAGCTCAAAAATTCTCAGGCCTTTCCAAACTCACTGAACAACATTCCCAAGCACAGCTCATGAATCCCTCCAGCAATACAGAGGTTCCCAGCTGTCAGGGATAAGGGTCTAAGGAGACATCCAACCAGAAACTCTCAGAGATACAAAGCAGCAAGAAAACACAACTCTGCTGAGGAGAGGAATCAGGGAACAAAAAGAATCCAGATGGGAACTGAGAGGAGAATGTTGGCCTTTATTTGCATATGATTGCCTATGAAGAAAATCAAGTAAATATGCACAGCTTAGACACAGTGTGAGCTCCACAAGATTTCGGGATATGTTTGCAATATATTTTGCCTAGGGAATATAAAGACATACGCAAATTAAGACTAAGAAGTTCATTTCTCCCTTTAAAGAGACATTTCCTGTTATTAAATCACTTACCTAAAGGAATGGTAAATCTTTCCTCTGACTCTGAAAAGCATTTAAATTTTTCTGAAAGCTAAAATAAGGGAAAAGGCCACTTTAAAGCTTTATTAACATGGAAGTTCCTTGTCAAGGCCATTGCTTTGAAATGCAGGCAGAAGGGAATATTATGCCCCCACCCTCCATTTCATTTGGGATTAGGAAGTAGGAACTTTACTTTGGATGCCTCCTTCCTCTATGTGGCTAAAGAAACCCCTGCCATAAAATATGTGTTCTATGCATGTATGAACTCCCTCTCAGCATGTGATCACTATGCAGATGAATGTCCTTCTGTGACCTGCACTCACTACTAAGCAAACCACCAATGTTAAAGAGACCCACATACCAGAATCTCTATGAATACTCATCCAACCAGGAGCAGGGGGATTCAGAATTTTTGACCATTGATAATTACACTGTAGGGTACCTTTTGCTTTCATTGAAAATGTGTGTTGGATACTTTTAGAAATAGACCACTCTAATGCACATGAATATGAATGGACAAATCGAGTAGTAGACATACAAATCAAAACTGTATTTATGCACCTGCTATTCATTTTATACATGACTTCAATTCTCACATCACAGTGCAAATATGTTTAAAAATGCTGAAGATAGTTAATGCTCAAAGCCAAGACTTAACTGATTTTCATGATTTTGCATTTCCTAAATAATGCTAAATTATATTGTCTAGTTCAACCTCAGAATCTCACCTCTGTGAAGGACAAATGGAAGGATCTAGGAGAGCCGTTGATAAAAACACACTCAGACATGAAAGAGCTGTTCCTTTTATTTTCAGCAGAACAAGCACTGCAAGGGGCCTAGAGAAGAAACAGGGCCCTTCCAGGCCACGTGGCAGGGCACCTGAGGAATTACTGAACTAGAAAAGTCATTGCTTAGGGCTGGAGGATAGATGATGAAAACTGAAACCACTTTTGCAGCTGAGGCTTGTGCAGAAGCTAAGTCTAGAAGCTGCCCAATAAGGGAAAAACCATGGAAAGCTGGTCCAACATGTAGGAGACAGAAACATTTAGAAGGTAGGAATCTTCTGCAATCATCACGCTATGGGAAAGGACAAACACAATCAGAGCAGTCATGCTCAGGTTCTGCCTACCATACAGCCAATCTTCCGCATAGAGTATAGAGCGCCCTCACCACCACCCTGGTCAGACGCCAGCAGGCTCCACACAGCAAAGCCTCTCGTAGACTGTAGCTGAGGGTCGGTGCAGGTCCCATGGATGCCCCCTCAGCCCTACCTACTGCCGCCCACGCAGCCCACTGCTGCCCACAACTCACATATTCACATCAGAGCCCGTCAATGTGAGCTCCCTCTGAGCTCCAGGTTCCCAGGGCTCATCTAGCAGTGTGAGGAACAGGAAAACGAACTCTGCATCCCAGGCATTTAGGAAAGGAAGCGTGATTTTGCTGGTGGTCATCTGGTTAAGGTAACTTTGACCGAGGATGCCTTCTCCCTCGGGTCACCTGGACAACCTAGAAGGTCTCCTTATGCCCCCCACACGTTCCTCCTGGCAGTTGCCCCCCCAACCTGCATCCTCCAGCCCCGGGGTCCCCTCCTCCTTGCCTGTCCCCTTGGGACTGGTTTTTACCACACATCCCCCACCCTCGCAGTCCTGGGGCCACCTCCAGCCAGTCCCTCAGGAAGGATACAACTCCCACAGTTCACCAGAGGAGTCTTCTGAGGAGTCTTCTGAGGAGTCTTCTGAGGAGGCTGAGGCATCTCCACCAGGCAGTGGTCCCTGCCCCATGCCCTGGTCCTCGGGGTGCTCCCAGGCAGCAGCGCCTTCTTCTGCTGCCCTTTCTCGGCCTCCAGTGGGGTCAGGCACTCCAGGCGCCCCCGGCATATGCCTGTCACTCTCCCCTCCCTCAGCACCTCCCTGGTAGTCTTCCGGGGCCTGCATGGCTGACTAAGCTCTGTGGCTCCCCACCCGCAAGGAGCGCTACCACAGACACAGCTTTCTGCTAACACCTCAAAGGACCTTCCACAATACAATGAATGATGAGCACAGCGCATGTGCAGATGGGCCCTCAGCCTTAGGCGCCCCGCAATGGCCGAGTCCCACACAAACTTCCAAGCTACCCACTGGTCCTCAGGAGACCCTGTGGGCAAGAAAGAGACAGGCCTTTGTTTGGGAATCTCAGCCCTTGGCACTGAGGCCACTTAGGGCTCCACAAAACACAGGCAGACAGGCCCCCTAGGGGAACCTCCCAAGCTATCTTCTGTTCCTGACTATCAATAGAGAGCTGAAGGTGCCTGAGGCTCCTGACAGGGCAGTGTCTGTTACTCTGTCACAAATACATATGGAAGATGATGAATCAAGGTAGAGCCAACCACTGCATACTGTCCTCTAAGCAAAATACTGAGCTTTCCCATTCTTCTCAAGTGACTCAACCTCCAGTAGTTTGCTTTATTCTCAGTACCAGGCTGAGATACAAGGCAGGTATATTCCCTGAATGGAGTAAAAAGACAGAAAATATAGGGAAGTGAAAGGGAAGGCGAATGGGGTAGCA
Source organism: Hydrochoerus hydrochaeris (assembly GCA_004027455.1). Taxonomy (NCBI): domain Eukaryota; kingdom Metazoa; phylum Chordata; class Mammalia; order Rodentia; family Hydrochaeridae; genus Hydrochoerus; species Hydrochoerus hydrochaeris. The sequence goes on from PVLA01015571.1 coordinate 4,735, forward strand.
GGGGAGGATAAAGTTTCGAGGGGACCCTCAGCCCAAAGAACTGTAGGTACAAAGCAGGAATTAAACATAGCATTTTATGAAGAGTGTAATTAGTAAACAAAGGCCTCCAGGTTATAAACAAGCAAAAACACTTGCCTTACTTTTACACATAATATACAGAAAACATTTCAAGTCTCCATGAATTAGACATGATGTGAACTGATTATGTTTGCAGTGCACAACGTTTCACAGGGTTGCTGTGAGGACATATATTCTCCCTGTGCAAACATTTCTGGCTGTTACTAAAGCAATTACTTAAGTGTGTGTGTAAGGTCTCATGTATGAAAAACATATAAACATATCTCAAAATGTAGAAGGGAAAAGGCCTGGATCCAACTTTGTGAGTAAATAGATCTTTTGTGAAGGACCTAAGAACTATCTTTTTGAAATGTAAACAGCAGGGAAGGTAATGCCCCTACTCTTTACTAATGGGCTAGATATTTCTTAATCTGTTCATATTCACATATGATGTCTAAGGGTCAGGCACTCCATTAATTTGGACATCAAGTCATCTCAGTTTGCTTTTCTGTTAAAATGTTTGGTTTTATGCACAAAGGCTTTTTCCTGTGGATGAACTCTGTTTAATTCTTAGGATGTCAGAAATGAGGGATGCTTTCATCTTCATGATTTACCTTGGCCTGAGCACTGCCTTTCTGTCTCCACTCAAAGCAATCAAAAAACTTAAGAATATGCCAGGCCAATGCATGCCGCATTGGAAAGGCTATTTTAATTTAAAGGCATTTGAATCAGAGAAAATGCAAGACTCTTCAGACCTTCCCTCTGAGTATTAAAGTATTAGATGAAATATCTAAGTTATATATGTCTTCCTTAATAGATTAGGGTTTTGATTACTGACCAGAATTTGTGCCAAGGGCATTCAGTACCAACTACATTAAAAAAACTTACATTTTTCTAATTTCCACATAGTAATGTCAACACTGTTTTACAACTCACCACAAGTTACCACATTCAGCGTACAACTATTGGGTCCTCATATCCCAATCTGTACTGCTGTTTGAGTCTCACAGGATTCAGAATGATGCATAGTGGCCCTCAGAACCTTGTAATTATGGTGCATTTTAGGATCCTAACACTGGTAACCACAATAGTGTTATTTCTGTTTCAGAGCTCAAAAAAGATAAGTAGAAGTTTTTTAGTGTTGACCCCAGGATTTTGGGTTGGCATGTTTAAAATGCTACATACACTCTTCTTAGGCACTAGACCCAGTCTTGATTTTATCCCTGTAGTTACAGATAGTAATTTATAAATGCTGTATATTGCCATGAGTAATAGGAAGTACCTGCTTGTTTATACTTATGCATCTGTTTTTGGATTCCCAATGTACATATAAGAGGAGATGTTAATTAAAGGAAATTTTTGGGTGTTTACCTTTGTGCTTTGCATGAAAATGCAAGAAGTCTTACCCTTGAGAGTAACCTGACACTTTCAAAGATGTAAAAGTTACTACCTTTTTATAAGGTTAATGCATCTGGATTCTTTTAGCTTTTTTGGTTGCTGGTTCTTGACCTGGACTTGAATGATGTATATTACCTTGTGCAGAAGTGATTTAATGACTCCTGCATTGAGGGAATAGTGATGCATGTAAACATACCTGATTACAATTAAAAATGCACAATGCATTGGTGGAATTTAAATATTATATTATCTTTAATTTTGATTCTTTAGAAATGCAGAATTTAGCAATTGTCAACCAGGTTCACCAATCCTAACTTCCCTACACCTTAAATAATATAAACAACTGACATGCAAATATTTTAACACATATCTTAGAGTCCCGTTTGCCTACAAATTGTAGATCCCTAAACCTAAATTGCATATTCGCCATTGTTTACTTCATTCCACTTATAGTCCTCATGTCTATGTCTAATCTCAATTGTTAGTTGAATTATTTAAAATGTGGGATAAGTGATGGAAATGATGAAAATTGTAGCAACTAGTTTCTATATAAGCAATGCTAACTATTTCATTGATTATTGACTTATACATTAAAATGTAGTCATATTTTTGTATTTCATGGTGCATTATTGCCATTCTTCAGGACCATATAATGGAATAGGATGGAAAGACATCAAAAGGGTTGTTAGCCATAGGTTTTCTTGTGCTACTAGTGTTATTAATCAGTCTCACATTCAGGAGAACAAAATACCCATTCCAAGGTCTTTTTCCACATAACATTTGAACATTTAGCATGGTTAACGGACATAATGAAATAGATTTATTAGAGAAATCCTTTAGAGAAATAAGTACCACAGTCTTTCTCATGTAATGTAAGAGCTTCATAAGGATTGATTTACTAAAATGAATTGTAGTTCAGCTAAACAGAACAAGTGATAACCAAAAGCTGGAAAACATTTAGACCGTCTTTAATGGGCAAAAGTTCATCAGCATGCTAATACACACCACGCAATAAAATCCAGTACCCAGATTGATAAATTCTTTAGCACACTGAAACTGCACTTTAGCAAAATGATTCTGAGTGAAGAATAGTACCATTTGCAAAAGTTTATATGCCGTGCCATTCCATGTATACAGATTTTTCAAAAGAGAGACTTATAGAAAAGGAGAAAGGAGTTGTGAGTGGCAGAAGTGCTGCATGTGGGAAGGAGCAGGAGAGAGGTGAGTGGAGGGGATGGTGGGTGAAGCAATTAAAGAAAAGGACAAATCCATGTGTGGTAAACTGTTGTCTAACAAGACTGTATACATATGAATACCCTGACAATAATGTTGTCCTATGATTTGCAAGGTGTTCCTAATTGAGGAAACTAGGAAAATGAAACAGGGAGCATTCCTATTCATCTCAAGTAAAAGTAAATTTAGAATAGTGTGATAATTCAAATTTAAGTTTAAGAAGCATTGTAAGAGATTCAAACAGCCACTTCTGACATCTTTGTCCTTTGACATATTAATTCCCTCTTCCCTGTAAGTATAGTCTGCCCTGCTGGTTTCCATAAGGCAATTCTAAAGAGACTCTTCCCTCCCACCTGGCCAGAGATCCCATCCTCAGCTGTTGCCTTTATGGCTGGATGGTCTCTGTGGTAGCAGAGGATGCACACATAGTTCAGGGTTTCTGTCAGGCCCCAGGGCTTCCCTGGAAACCCAGCAGCTTCTATGCCTTTCCCAAGGCAAAAGCATTTTGACAAGAAGATCACTTCTTAATGCATTGTTTGTGATCTCAGTATCCATCTGAGCTTATTCATGACCCCTGAAGGGCTCAACAGAATGGGAGGGATCTCCTTAGAACATCCTGAGGGCAAATCTTTGATGTAATAAAAAACTATCTGTTTGGACTCATTAAGTGATGGTTCTATTTTATGACCGTTTCATAGTTGTGTATATGTGATTGTGTTTGGATTGTGTGAGGAGAGTGTTCTGCCAGCACAAAGCTATCATCTGTAGTGTTCTGCTCTCTGGTATCCCCTGCTCTCCACCTTTCTCTATGCCTCTTTATTCCTTACTACCAGATAAACAAACCTCAGTGCCTTATGGGGGTGAATTTCAAGTTTGAGTACTAACTGCTTTTTCAGTCCAATACGGAGATGCAGAGGATATAACACTGGTGATACAGACAGAGTGACATTTTGCACAGTTAGCATATCTCTGCAGCATGACCTGCATGCAGTCTGCTGTATTTTCAGTCTTTAAAATAACCTTAGGTGTGTTTATGACCTTTGCCTTTTTATGAAATGGGAGGTGATACCCATGAAAGCAACAGAAAATTTTCCAGAGGCACAGAGATATTCAACTGCAGAGGATTTGAAAACCACCGTGCTATTAATTTCAGAGGTGATATTGTTAATAATTTCCACTGCATTCCTCTGAAAGTCAAAAACAATAGCATGGAATGCACAAAGACAAAAAAGTCTGATCTCAAGGCCAAGGCACCCACAGATCCATTGGATAAAAATTTTCCTTTTAAACAAATTTTACCCAGGTTCTTCACAGCCTTCTTTTTAATGGGTTTTAATCTTTACCTAGAAAAATGTGAGACTTACAACACAAAAGTCTTTATCTATCTCCATCTTTGTTTAGCAAAATAGTTCAAAATTAGGATTATTTGTAAGGGTATTAGCTCACCTTCTTGTGATGTTCCTAAGTTTTCTTTAAAGCATTTCTCTGATTGCCTTAAGGTAAAATGTATTCTTTGCTCCAGCCAGTGCCTGAGGAGAAGCCTCTAACTGCTGTTTCTGAAAGCACTGAGTAAATAGGGCTTAGGAGTGTGCATGTTTTCTGAAGGACCTGATATCCATTTTTTTAAAAACATAGTCCCTAGAAATTACAAGACCTCTCTATGTCTTAATTATGGCAGAATGAAATCTTAGCTTACTTATCTTACACATAGCAGACAAGACTACCTAACAGCTGTAATAGTGATAATCTGTTGTTATTCAATTCTCTGGCTGAACTTTGACCTCTGTCAGTACCTGTGAATTGCTTCATTGTCTTGTTACCTATTTTTAACTTATTTTTCCCTTCTGATGAATCGAATCCAGGACTCATGCATGTTAGGCAAGTGTTCTGTCAGTGAGGTAGATCTCTTGACTGCTTGTCTTTTCAAAAAAGAAAAGTATCACCTATTAAATTCAACTTCGAATAGATTTCTTTGGACCATTTTCTTTAGGCGTCCAAGAGGATATCAGTAACTGCAGTCCTAGTGGCATGCAGTAGCTCTCCCCCAGAGAGCACAACTCACAATGAAATAACACTAGATACCAGAGGGATATGGCATCCCATACATTTACCTATTCATATAAGATGTCATTGTAGGTAGAAGTCTTGTAGATATAAGGAGAGAATTCATGAACAAAACTCAAACTGCATGGGAAACACTTCAAAGCATCAACAACTGGGATCTCATATTATTGAATGGTTTCTGCACTTCAAAAAAAATCACCAACAGAGTGAAAAGAAAACCCACAGGATGGAAAGAAATTTAGCCAGCTACCACTCAGACAAAGGACTGATATCCAGAACATATAAAGATTTGAAAAACATCAAGCCCCCCAAACACAAAGACTCTCTTCAAAAATGGGCATCTGAGATGAACACACAGATCTACAAATAACAAATAAATACATGAAGAAATGTTGACCTTCACTGGTCATTCGAGAAATGCAAATTAAAACAAGATTGAGATTTCATGTCACTCTGGAAAGAATAGCTGCCAATAAGAAATCAACTGACAACAAATGTTGGCTAGACTGTGGGGGGAGGGGGGAGGAACACTGCTCCACTGTTGGTGGGAGTGTAGACTGGTGCAACCACTATGGAAATCCATATGGAGAATTCTCAGAAGACTAGAATTGGAAGCTCCATTCAACCCAGATATTCCCCTCCTGGGTATTTTCCTAGAAGAACTGAAAAGCTCATATCACACTGATATATTTGCACCCATATTAATAGCAGTAAAATTTGTAATAGAAAAATCTTGGAAACAACCAAGATACCCATCAACTGCAGAGTAGATTAAAAAGATGTAGTTTTTTTTTTCAAAAGAAAACATTTTATTTTGCAGTAGTAAATTGCTTTACATTCCCTTTTGGTGGTCATTTATGCCAAGGAAGATTTTCAAAGCTTGCAAACAGGCAGTATTCAACAGATACTCTGTATCTACTTCAGTTTACAAGTCCAAAACAATTTGAATTCCAACATTTTGATGTAGATTTCCTTTGAGGTAGAAAGGAAGATATAAAGTAATTTCCTCTAGAACAGACTCATTGACAATTTAATTAACATAACAAAAGTAGGTGATGAGTGCACATTCTTTCTTTCTTGTTTAAACAATAGTGGCAGAAAGTGTTGAAAGGAAGGTTCAGTTAGTTTCTCATTTTTATTTTCCAGTCAGGAAATCACCACCCCAGTTAAAGAAAGGGGTGTGCCTGGGTCCAGCTGAGAACACACTTTAAAATAAAACATTTTTAATATTTCAGCTCTGATACTTAACTGAAAAGATACAATGTAAAAACTAGAAAATTTCACCCTCAGACCTCCTTCAACTTTGTCCACCAGCTACCCTTTGTCATTTATCTATTTCCTTATGCATTTGTGGATACCATTCTTGTTTGCCCTGCAAACTACTGCTTAGATGCTTGTTTTATACAATGGAATATTATCAAGCTATAAAAAGGATGATTGCGAGGCTTTGATAGATAAATGGAGACAACTTGACACTATCTTTATTATTGAAATAAATAAGAATCATATTTATAAATATCACATTCTGTCTCTAGTGTAAAAAGAAATAAGAATTATAAGAGTAATAAAACCCAAAATGCATAATTGCTATTGTAAAAGAGAGAGGAAAAGAAAGCACTCTAAGTGATATAACTGCATGTATGTTTGAATGTGTAAAGTAGATGATCATATTGCTGAATCTGTTGGATCTTTGAGCAGAACTGCTTGCAGTCTCACTGTTTGAATGTCTACTATGTATCCTTTAATTTTGTAACTTGAAAAACTATATCCAAAATGACAATATGTAATTTATCAACTAGTGATTTCTTAGTGTTTTTCTCTTTTTTTCCTTTTTCTTTTAGATTTCTGCATTGTTGCTACCTTTTTGTTCTATTTTGCATATTTTTCTCTATAAAGAAAATTTTAAAAGTGTGTAATTGCTACTGTAAAAAGAGAGGAAATAGGAAGTGCTATAAAAGATATAACTATATGTATATTTAAGTGTGTAGGATTGATAACCATATTTCTATGTTCTTGTTGGATTGTTGAACAGATATTTTTGCACTCTCATTGCTTGAATGTCCACATTGTATGCTATAATTTTGTAACTTGAACAACTATTTCTAAAAGGACAATATATAATTTATCAACTAGTCATCTCTTACTGTTTATCTTTTTTTGAAATTCTGTAATATTTCTACCCTTTTTTGTTTTTTTCTCTTTAAATAAAATTTTAAAAATTTTTAAAAAATCAAAGATGTAGGGTTGTTTCTAACAAACAAATTTGATTCAAACAGCATATGTCTTTTATCAAATCCAAAACATTATTAGCAAATGCACCACTTACACAAAGAAATGACAGTAGTTTAAGTTCCAATCTTGCCTATGAAGAGCAGTTAGAAAATCTTTACAGGGAACTAAAAATACAAGTGCATCAAAAGCTAATCTATAACCAAATGTGTCCAAAAATACATGTATTTGAAGAATAATTATGGTGCATAAGACAACATAAATTTAAATAAGGGAAAATAACTTCAACAACATGAATGGATAATATTTCCTACACTCACTTTTAAATAAAATGAGCACTAGGATTTTGGGTGACTAAAATGAAGAAATATCTGTGTAGTAAATGACTACATTCCTTGTTTAAAAGTTTAAATAACTTCAGAAATTTCATGGGGAACATGCACAAGTTATCACTGTGAAATTTCATGACATACAGGTGTTTAATTACATGAGTTGTGCCAAAGAGAAGATAATGTCAGTGCTACTGAAGTTCAAAAAGAGGCCACTTGCACCGTTCTGAGCCTACCACTGCATTCAAAACTAGTTGAAATTATCATTTTTCAAAAGACAATGTATGAAGAAAGTTATGTGAATTTTCCTTGAATTCTTATTTTTATGAGATGGGGTCTCACTATGTCATTCAGGCTTCCTTCAAACTCAATATATAGCCCAGCCTGGCATCAAACTTATGGCAATCATCTTGCCTTAGCCTCCTGAGAGCTGATTTTATGGGTGTGCACCACGAAGCTCAATGAATATTTGAAATTTAATCCAACAAATTGTATTGTATCCTATATATGTTGTTGAAAAATGTAAAACCACACTGAAAAGCTAGTGAGAGACAATCAGCTGTCATAATTTCAAGTTGTACTGACTGCGACAATCTCCTGGTGCTCATTTCCAAAACAATAAAAATATGTTTTCTGATAAGAAATCATTTGACAATTGCCTAATGCAAGGTTTAAAATACAAAACTTCGGTAATTACTCAAGAAGTCCTTAAAGAAAATGCTTAATCAGAAGTGAGCCTGAGTGGATATGCAGTCAACATTTCCCATAAAACATGTACAAATTTTAAAGTTGAATACATCACCACATCACCATGAATATGATGGATCAAACCAATATGTACACAAAGAAATTGAAAGAAAAAACTGATCATGATGATACACCAGTTATCCCACCTTGACTAAAGAATCACTGTCATCAATTCGGAAGCCCATAGAACACATCTGCTAAACACACCATAAGGTATTATATACTTGATTTCATGAAAAATTAAACAAATACATCATTGAGAGTCAAAATAATCTTAATTCATATATATGGAATTTGCACTTGAGGGGTCACCATGAACCCAAAGCCCACATGGGTGAGCAACACAATCCACACTTTAATGGTCCCAATCACATTGTAGTGCTTTTTAAGGCAGGAGACAATGCAAAGGACATAACCAAACTGCTCACAGAAATAATAGCAGAAAATTTCCCAAACATGGGGAAAATCTGGTATACAAATTAGTGGGATATATAGAATGTCAAACAATTACAACAAACATAAATCTACACCCAGACATATAATAATTACGATCTCAGACATACAGTATGGAAACAGAATACTAAAAGCCGTTAGAGAAAAGACACAACTCACCTATCAAGGAAACCCTATTAGAATCACTGCAGACTTCTCAGCACAAACCTACAGGCTAAAATAACCTTGGAGTGAAGTATTTCAAGCTGTAAAGGAAAACAACTTTCAACCATGACTGATGTATCCAGCAAAACTGTCTTTCAAATTTAATGGAAAAACAAGATACTTCCATGACAAAGGACAACTAAAGAAATTCATGTCCACCAAATCAACCTTAGAAAGAGTGCTGAAAGACATTCTAGATAGAGATAAAAATGACCAGAATCCCCAGAACAACAACAGAAAGAAACCACCATGCTGGACAAGAAATTAAACAAGTGAGAAAAGCAGGAAAACAGCAATAGGAACACAACATGGTAAAGTCAAGCCAGTACATATCAGTGATATACATAAATGTAAATGGGCTCAACTCACCTATCAAAAGAAACAGTTGATGGAATGGATCAAGAAACAGAATCCCACAATATGCTGTGTACAAGAAACCCATTTGACTCAAAAAGAAACTCATAGATTAAAAGTCAATGGATGGAAAAAAGTATTCCATGCAACAGGAACCCAGAAAAAAGCAGGGTTAACTTCTATTTACAGACAAATTGAACATTAAACCTAAAAGGATTAAAAGAGGTAAAGAAGGCCACTACATACTTTTTAGTGGAAAACTATAAGAGGAAGAACTAAAAATTATAAACATCTATGCACCAAATACAGGAGCACCCAACTATATAGGACAAATAATAATGGACAAGAAAAACCAAATACACAGGAACACAATTGTAGTAGGAGACTTTAAAACACTAATGTCAGAAAGAGATAGGTCAAACAGACAAAAGTCAGTAAAGGAATAACAGAACTAAGTCATACCTGGGATTGAATTGACTTAGTAGATGTTTACAGAGGGTTCCACCCAACTACATCAGAATATACATTCTCAGCTGCACAAAAGTCATTCTCCCAAATAGACCACATATTAAGCCATAAAGCATTCTTAACTAAATGCAAAGGGAGTGAAATTATCCCATGCATAATATATGATTAAAGCACACTAAAATTAGAAATTAATGGCAAAAAAGCTTGCAAAACCTGCATAACTACATGGAAATTAAACAACAATCTTCTGAATGACCAGTGGATTATCAATGAAATTAAAGAGGATATCAAACAATACCTACAAACAATGAAAATGCAGATAGAACATACTGTAACCTATGGGATGCAATGAAAGCAGTCCTAAGGAAGAAATATATAGCAATAAATAATCACATGAAGAAAATGAAATGAATACAAATATATAAACTAATACTACAACTCAAACTTCCAGAAAAGAAAGAGCAAGTAAAACCCAAAGCTCATAGAAGAGAGGAAATTGTAAATATTAAGCAGAAATCAATGCAATTGAATCTAAAAAGCACAACAAAGAATTAATAAATCAAAACCTGGCTTTTTGAGAGAATAAACACAATTGACAATCCCCTAGATATCCTTGTAAAGAAAAAGAAAGAAAAAACTCAAAAACATGCAATAAGGACTGATGGGAAGGAAATTCCTATAGATCCCATGGAAATTCAAGAGATCATGAATACCTACTTTGAAAATCTCTATTTATATAGGGTGGTAAACACAGAGGAAATGGACAGATTTCTATGAACATATGAACTACCAAATCTCAACCCAGAAGATAGCGCAATTTTGAACAGCCCATTAGCATCTACTAAAATCAAAAACATAATTAAAAACTTACCAATAAAGAAAAGCCCTGGTCCTGATGGATTCACAGCTGAATTCTGTAAAAAAATTAGAGAAGATTTAATGCAAATACTCCTTAAAATCTTCAATGAAATTCAAAGAGAAACAGTCCTCCCTAACTAATTTTTGGAGGCAAGTATCATTCTAATGCCAAAACCAAAGACCAGAGAAAGACCCAACAAAAAAGGAGAACTATACAAGAGTCTCACTAATGAACAATGAGCAAAGTTTCTATATAAAATATTGGCAAATAGAATGCAACAAGTCATCAAAAAGATTATACACCAAAACCAAGTGGGATTTATTCCAGGAATGCAGGGGTGTTTCAACATACACAAATCAATAAATGTAACACACCATATCAACAGAGCCAAATATAACAATCACATGGTCATCTCAATAGTTGTAGAAAAAACTTTCAATATAGTCCAAAATATTTTGATGATAAAAACCCTACAGAAACTCAGAATAGAAGGTTTGAACCTCAATCCCATAAAGGCCATCTATGACAAACCAACAGCCAACATTATACTAAATGGACAAAAACTGAAAGCCTTCACTCTAAATTAGGAACAAGACATGGATGTCCACTACCACCACTCCTATTCAATATATTTCTGGAAATATTAGCCAGAGTAATCAGAAAAGAGGGAGAAATAAAAGGCATAGAAATAGGAAAAGAACAAGTTAAATAATCATTATTTGCAGATGACATGATAGTTTACATAGCAGACCCAAAAAACTCCATTAAAAGATTACCAGAGGTGATAGACAAATTCAGGTGCATAGCTGGATACAAAGTGAGCATTCAAAAATCAATAGCATTCCTGTACATGAACAAAAAACTAATGGAGAGAGAAATTATGGAAGTATAACCTTTCATAATATCATCTAAAAAACCAAAATATCTAGGAATTAACATAACCAAGAATGTACAAGACCTATATCCTGAAAATTATACTATTCTGAAAAAGGATATTGAAGAGGATATTGGAAAATGGAAGGATATTCCTTCCTCTTGGTTAGGAAGAACCAACATTGTGACAATGGCTTTACTCCCAAAACTGTTATACAGATTTGATGCATTCCCAATCAAAACATCATCAACATACATTACATATCTAGAGAAAACATTCCTAAAATTCATTTGGAAACAGAAGAAACCTAGAATAAGTAAGGCATTCTGGGCAAAAAAGGCAAGACAGGAGGCATTTCAATTCCTGACTTGAAAGTATACTACAAAGCCACAGTGACAAAATCAGCATGGTAGTGGCAAATAAATAGACCTGAGGATCAGTGGAACAGATTAGATGATGAAAGCACTACTAAAAAGACACTCAGCCATCTTATATTCCACAAAGGGGCTAAAAATGTTCATCAGAAAAAAGATAGCCTCTTCAAGAAATGGTTTTGTAAATACTGGCTTTCCACATGCCGAGGACTGAGAATAGACACATGCCTAGCTCCATACACTAAACTAAAACCAAAATGGATCAAGGATCTAAATATTAAAACAGAAACACTAAATCTATTGGAAAACAAAGTAGGTAAAAATATTGGAAACATAGGGGTAGGGAGAGAATTCATGAATAAAACGTAAACCCCAAGGGAAATACTAAAAGAATCAACAACTGGGACCTCACATTACTAAAAAGTTTCTGTACTTCAAAAGACATTACCAACAAAGTGAAAAGAAACCCCACAGAATGGGGAAGAAGTTTAGCCAGCACCCCCTCAGAGAAAGGACTTATATCCAGAACATTTAAAGAATTGAAAAACATCAAGCCTCCAAATTCAAAGACCCTCTCAACAATGGGAATCTGACATGAACACTCAGTTCTCAGGTGGGGAATACCAATGGCAAATAAACACATGAGGAAATGTTCACCATCACTGGTCATTCAAGAAATACAAATTTAAACAGCATTGAGATTTTTTCTCACCCCTGAAAGAATGGCTGCCATCCAGAAATCACCTGATAACAGATGTTGGCGAGGCTGTGGGGAAAAAGGAACACTTCTCCACTGTCGGTGGGAGTGCAGACTGGTGCAACCACTGTGGAGGTCAGTATAGTGATTCCTCAAACAACTAGGATTGAGAGTTCCATTCAGTCCAGCTATTCCCTTCCTGGTTATTTTATCAGAAAATTTGCAAAGGTTAAATCACAGTGATATATGTGCCCCCATGTTCATAGCAGCACTATTTGTGATAACTAAAACTTGGAAACAACCAAAATGCCCATCAACTGCAGAGTGAATGAAAAATATGGGGTATTTCTATACAGCAGAATACTACTCAGCTATAAAAAGATTATCTTTAGGCCTTTATTGGTAAATGGAGGCAACTTGTGAATATCCTGATTAGGGAAATAAACAAGACTCACATAGGTAAATATCACATTGTCTCTCTAGTGTAAAATGTAATAAGAATGGCCAGAATAATGATATCCAAAATGTATAATAGATATAAAAGTATAATAGATATAATACATATTGCAAAAGTGAAAGTGAAGGAAAGTGCCCTAAAGGATATAACAGTATGAATAGTGTGTAAAAGAGGTGACCATATTACTGAGTTTTTGTTAGATCATTGAACAAAAGACTTTGTACTGTCAATGTTTGAGTGTCTAGCCACTTTTTATTCTTTGACTTTGTAACTTTAACAACTATTGTTAACAATATGTAATGTATCATGTAGTGATTTTATGATGTTAATTTTTTGAACTCTGTATTCTGTTTTTCTTCTTCTTTTTTCAATTGTGTCTTGTTAATTTTCTTTTCTTTCTCACTGAAAATAAAAAAAGAATGTTCATCCATGAATTCTTCAAAGAACTAACCTACTGGTCACTAAAGTGCCCCATAGTCTAATCAAAATCCTCATCTGTGAATACATAACACTTTTGGGGAATATTATACCACCTCTTTAACATGACATTTTTGCATTCACAGTTAGCATCATTTCAATGCCATCAGCTTTAAACTGTTTTGAAAACAAAAAACCATCACTAATTAACCTAGGTGTTATGATTGTGGCAAGGTCTAGTGGTTGCTATCGTGCTGCTTGAATTTACATTCTGACCATTCATCCTACGAGAGGTGCAACTTTGGATTTTCTGTTTTTTTGATTTTGGTTTTGACACAGGGTCTCATTGTGCTATCTATAATGCAAAAACTGGCCTCAAACAAACTGTTCTCCTGTCACGTTCTCCAAACTATATAGGAAGACTGTCATGTGAAATACGTCTGTGCTGATATTTGTTTCTTAACTTGCCTTTGTATCTTGACATGCAGGGAATTGCTGTAGTTATTTTACATATTGTGGAATGAAGGCCAACCCTAGCCCAAACAGCTGGGCAAGTTTGTGTAGTACCTTGCCGTAGAGTCTTCATCTGTCAGGTGAAGATTTAATATAAACCAACCTATTGTACTGTAGTGACAGAGGAACTTTCTGCTAAGGATTTCTCTGCTGCCTCTTACATACCAGGCCCTAATGTACCAAAGCTGTGTTTCTATTATCAACTTTCTCCAACTTTCTGGTCAAATCTTAAATCTTCCCCAGGATTTTCTGTACCATCACAGACTAGATGTATCTGCACTGTTGAATATAGTGTCACTTAGTCATTCATATCAGCAACTTGCATCACACATGAAAATATCTGAACACTTTTCCATGGTTCTATCATTTTCATATATGTTAAACATTCTACATCTTAGAGTTTCTTTTCTTATCCTATTTTTTCAGACATGTGTATGTATATGATGTTTTATCCTTCTCTCTAAATTTCCCAGCAACCTTCCATTGGAAAATCTAATAATTTATTCTGGATAAAATATACTTAGTATACAAGATAAAATATAGTGCAACAGAAAATGTCTCCTTCAATCATTATACTCCAGTTATTTAATTGACATGTAAGAGATGTTGATCAATTTCTGGTTGCTTCTGTCTCTTATAAAGGGTTGGTCCTTCTGTCTCTTATAAAGGGTTGCAAGGCTGGTCACTATGATGAACTTTGTATAAACAAATGCCCAGCTGAAAACCATCTGCCTCTGTATTTCTTTATTGCTTATCTTATATAAGCCCTACACCACCAGAGAACAGCCCTGATATTGAGTGAGTCATCCTGATCAGTGCCTGTTGATGTAACTAAATCTTCCTCCAAATTTGAGATGTCATTTCAGGGTTTCTGCTTGTTCTAGTCAATGGGAGTTTAAAAATCTACCCAGAAAGAGTATTTCACTGGGAGCACTCAATAACTATTTTCTTAAGGAATTCAGAATTTTTTGTTTCCTGCCTGGCTTTGTAGAAACTGTGTAGTAGACTGATAGTGTAATGTTAAAGGATTTTAAAAACAGTTTGAGTAATATTTTAAAAAAAGATTGATGAGACAGTTGTCTGGAGTGTGAGACTGGATTTGGTGTATAGGTAGAAAAGTTTGGTTGAAGTTTCCAAGGGGAATAGACTCACACAAACATTTACAAACAAGCCCTCTTTCATAAGGATATATAATTAGTCTGACTTTAACTTGAAAAAGATGAAAGTTTCTATGTTTCTGGGGAAGTACTGAAAATTTCATGGTGGGGATTATTTGCAGAGTTTTAGGGCTACAGTAACAGCATCAAAATTGCTGTTTGAAACTATATTTTTAGCAGCAATTTTCAAAAAGGAACAAATACACATTTTAAAACCATGTACCATTGACAGCAAAGAGATATTATGCTGCAAGTGTGTGAAAATAAATTCTTGCAGTGAAGTTTCCATAATAAAACATGAACTAACATTTCAGCATGTGGCTCCCCATGACTGCCTCATAGTTTCCTGGTGAAGCTCTGGGACACAAGGAGTGAGAGACTAGCATAGTTCTGACACCAATGCAACTTGCAGAGCCTGCAAATACATCAAGCCAAAAAGTACAATCAGAGAATACTTGGGAAAGAAGAATCAACAACATTCCTTCTTGTTACAATATTTCTTGGATCCTGATTTGATTATGCAAAAGTAAATGTAATTTGTGTGGAAATGCCAGGAGGACTTACATATTCAAAGAGCTAGAACTAATGACCTGGAAGGTCTAGTTGAAGTCTCACTGTGTGTTACTCTGGTACTGAGATATCTTGACATCAGTTTGGCTGAGGAGGAGAGCAACCCCACTGTGCAAAGTGTGCTCCTCAATTGGCAGCAAAAGGGGTGACACAGAGGATTCAGAGCCATTTCCCATTGCCAGACACTTGGAAACCACTTGCTAGCACTCTCCAAACTTGTGTCACCTTTACAGAAAAGGAAAAACACAGGCAAGATTGCACCTGAGGATTTCAGAAGGACCTGTGTCAAGAGTGATCAGATACATTTACTCTGCTTTGGAATAGGGCAGCTTTCACTGTGAATACAGTTTGGATGTCATGTGAATAAAGTAGCATGCCATGGGCTTTTGATTTTTATTGGCTCCCTGTAAGAAATGCAGAGGAATATATTGCAATGAGGATGCATGAATGACTGCTCATGGTGGCAAACATAACCCACACAACAAGAATCCACAAACAATGTAGTTTTCATTTGCATAAAAAGAGATAACTAGTCCTCTCCTGATTTTTTTACAATCAACTCTGTGCACCTTCTAAAATTGCTAAGGCCAATATAGAATAGTATTTAAAGTATATCAATTGTGCTCAAAGAACCTGGTACAAACCAATAAAGCTAACAACAACTAAACACGAATATAAAAAAAAAGTATGTGTTAAGATAGATTAGGATTCCAAGTCAGAAAAATGGGAAGCCTCACAATGTTACCTGTGTCATTTATCAGACTGGAAGAACCATGCAAGAGAAGACAATGGAGATGGCTTGAAATAATTCCTTTCTCTGGTCATAGAAACAAAGCCAAAGGGCAGAAACCTTGTTAAGTTTTTACATTCCTTGGGAGCACAGAGAATATCCCACAAAAATGGAAATAATATACTTAAACCTTAACAGCATAATGTGGTGGTGTGACAGAGAAATGAAAATCAGGTCTAATGCTCTGTTAAGATAAGATGTGCTCATCTAGCCCACCACATAGATAGATCTGTAGAGTCAGTTAGCCTTGAATGACCATGTGGCTGAAACTTAGAGATAGTGTGACCTGACTGTGACCACATTCATCTGGGCTGACCACACTGTTCACCTGCAAACATATTCTGTTTTCAAGAACTGCCCATCTGAGAAAACTAGTCAAGGACATGCTTAGTTTCAGCCACCTGCTCAAACCAGGTCTTTTCCCCCATTCCTCACTCTTATGACAAACAATCCCTCTGATTAATCTGAGAGAAAAATCTATGACTCGATTCATGCAGTCAATTATAGGAAAACCTGTAATCAGCTTTAGTATTTCTTTTCATGAAATGTGTATAAGTTTCTGTTTTATCTCTCAGTTGATGCTTTACTTTTGGACTTGATCCCACCATTGTGGCAGAGGGACACACAGTTGCCTTCCAATTCCTTGATGCAAAATGGATTTAATTTGTTTTGATGTCAGATTGTCACAACAGTAGGAGATCATATAGGACACCATGATACATGACATGATTCGTTGATAGAGACAATTAAACATAATAAATTGATAGAGACAATTAAACATAAATAAAAAATGAAAAGAAGACAAATCAAATGAAGACAAGGAAGAGACAGATGGAATTCTGAGCCCAGAAAATGCTAAAGTTTAAGACATGAAGAAGAGTCAGGGTTTAGGTAGGTGGTGTTTTCAGGTCAGAGGTTCAGAGAAGAGAGGTCTGCCAAGATAGAGAATCCTGCCCATCCTCAGTGGGACCCATGTGATTATTCAGCAGAGCACAGATTAGAACAAGTGTATGAGGCAGCTGTGGGGCCTGAACAGGATCTTCCCTTATGTGGATGAAGGGTACCCCAGCCTATATCTCCAGGAGAGATGAGATCAGTGGCTGAGCCCATCATGAAAATGAGACACTGGTAAGCCACTTCATTCAGGAGGCACTAACAGGATCTCTGGCAGTCTGGCCTGTGCCGTGTGAAAACATTTTTCTACTAATGAGTGCTACTCTCATCCCCCATAAGTGTCAATAATATCAAACATTATCACGTCACCAAAGAACATTCCAGAACACAGCTTATGCATCACAGAAGTTCCCTGAGGGCATGGAAAAGGGCAGAACTTGACATTCATCAAAATAGAATCTACTAGAGATAGAAGTAGCAAGAAAACTCAAGCCTTCATAAGGAATGAAATAAGTGAATAAAAGGGATATGGATCAGAAAGAAAGGGAAAAACTGGTACTAATTGCACAGGATTATCTACATGGAATCCTTAATAAATCTATGCTAATTTGACATCGTGTGAGTATAGCATGCTTGGAAGACACTGTACAATATATGTTTCAGAGCTACAGTAAAGATATGTGCAAATTAATGCCAAGGGCTTAATTCTTTCTACAGCAGTGACACCTCCTCCTCATGGTAAATTCATTTTAAGGAAATTTGTAAACCTTTTCTCTGTCTCTGAAAGGGATATGAATGATTTTCAAAGCTAAAAGAAGGAAAAATGCATCTTGCCACCTTTAGTACAATGTAAGATCCTTCTCTATCACTTAGTATGCAACTCTTTGAAATGTGAATGTCAAGAAGATAATGCTCCTATCATCCATTTTCTATGAGAGGATCAGATTCTCCCTCCACTTTGCTAAACTAGCTCCTGTCATAATAGCTGTGTTATGGACGTGAAGCAACTCCTTCTAGGAATGTAATACTTATGTACTGGAAATATGAACCAACAAAATAATAATTAAAAATAAAGCATAGGTTTATTTTGCTTTGGATAAAGTAAATTATAGTTAATCTGATCAGGCAGCCACCACAAACCCCCCCGGTAGGCTGGCTAAAAGAAGAGACTTGTTTCCCACTGTTGTAGAGGCAGCAGTCCATGATGAAAGGGTCAGTAAACACTTTCTGGTGAGTGTTCTGCCCCTGGCTTATTGTCATCCACTGGCATGTCCTTTCCCTAGCACCTGGCCCTGATAGAGCACCAGAGCCCATGTTTTTTCTTAAAAGGATGAAAATCATTCTGCATCAGACTACCAAACTCAGGGCCTCCTTTAGCCTTCACTGGACCCTCAGAGATGAAATGTCTGTATATAACTACAGGATGGCATAGGACATCAATGTGTAGTATATGTGAGGACACAGACACTCAGCCCAGTACATCGAGTGACTAATACACATAGGGTCACCTGTCACCGTGTAGACTGCAGACAAACTCTGCATAAGTGATGTGCTGTCCAGTGTGTCCCTCCTGAGGATGGCTGTGGAGTGGGTGCATCTGCCTAGCTGCAGGAAAGGGAAAGATTGATTGCTGCCCTGCAGTCTCCTAGCAGACCGCCTGCCTGTGAAGTGCATTGCACTCTTATTCCATCATAAGGCTGCTTTCTATGTTTCTGAAGGTGTGTTACAGCTGAGTTGCTAGGTTATTTTCCTTCTAAGTGTTTTTTCTCAACTCTGCAGCCTTTTCTACCCCAAAACTCAATTCATTTTCCCAACATTTTTCTTCACTGATCTGACACAAGATAAGAAATCCACAAATGTTTTTTCCAGTGTTCTGGATTAGTTGCTGTTTTCCAGTGAATTAAGCAGATAATTTTGTTAGTCATTTTTTCTCCGTCTGTCTGTTTGTTTGTTTTTATATGAAGAAAAATACACAGTGATAAAGATGTGAGGAAACTGGCATTCTGGTGTGAGGACACCATTCCTGCAGAGAGATTTTGCGCTGTAGACCTAGAGCCTCAAAGTAGTAGCTGATTGAGTAAATGAATGTGTCTCTATGAGCTGGAATCAGTGGAAGCAAACCACCGTGCCTGCAGAGACAGATGTGCAGAATCCACACAAATTCTCATCCTTCATGGAAGTGGAAGTACTGGGGGAATACAAATGTTGGCGAATATATTTTGCTTCTACTCTATAACATGGATTTGAAAATTTTTTAGAAAAAGTTCAAGCTCACAAAACAGGAAAATTTCAGGGAAAAATTCTAATATTAGACTCACAAATGCATTCTTTCCTATATATGTGATTGATACACATTTTATGTATAAGGGCAACTCTCATATTACAAATGTGTTTCAAAATATTGAGGCTAATTAATGCTGAACAGCAACACCTAACTGGTTTTGTATTTTTCCATTTCCTAAATTGTCCTCAATTACCTTGTGTAAATCCCAGAATCTCACTTCTCCTGAGGACAAAGCCAACGGGATGAGGATGACCAAAGTGTGAAAGGAAACTCAGTCATGGAATACTAGTTCATTTTATTTTCAGCACAACAAGCATTTATGCACCAGAGGCCAGTGCAAAAAATCAATGGGGCCCACCCAAAGAAAGTGGCAGGGCACCTGAGGAATCCCTGCCCCAGGGAAGTCACTGCCCAGGCCTGGATGACAAATGAAGTAAACTGAATCCTCTTTTGGAGTTGAGGCTTGTCCGGAAATTAGGAACAGTATTC
>PVLA01015572.1:9109-24743 GCA_004027455.1 Hydrochoerus hydrochaeris
TACATGAAGCTGAATCCAAGTTGCTGAGTCAGAATCTCCCACTCACCCAGAATCTTTCAGTTACATGAATTAGGTACATGAACAAATAGACTCATAAGTCCCCAAAGAGAAGGAAGCTGAATTCTTGTCCTTATTTGAGGTGACATGAGGGGAAAGATCCAAGCATGCATGCCTGATGAATTGGTGCAGGCCTAAGTCAATGACTGCATGTTACTATCTAGGACATGAACGTCTCTCCCAGCACTGTTCAGATTTTTCTAGCCATGAATCATACTTAGGCTATCACTGTGTTGAGACTGAAGGATTTAGACCACTGCCACAAAAAGCTCTATCTTATGGTGATTTCATTGTGTTTGAGACCAAAGAGCCCAGATGTCCAATTACCATGACAATTTGGGGGACATTCATATTTCTTCACTTTGCAAGGTTCCTGTGTGAAATTTAAGATAAGGAGGCCATTTCCCTATCTTTTTCATGTCACATTTTGAGTCTCACTGGCCCCTCTGCCCTTAAAAACTGAAATAATTTACACCAATCAGAGTGCAACAGGGGAAGCTAGAGCAAAGTAGTTGTCAGCATGTTGGAGTATCATTTCCCACCCAGAGTGCCAGGTTTGCCCTCTAAGTATTGCTCATTCTAAACCACCATATTGATGACTCATGAATCAAAATCCCAGGCTCTATTCCCTGGGTGTGGAAGAGCTTGCTGTCTGGGCAACTCCAACTCCAACTGGGAAAAGTCCCAGAAAAAACAAGTGATTGAACCAGCCCAGTTCTCTGTAGAGTGGTTATCTTTTTGTGAGAAATACATCATGAGATGTTTTCAGCCTTAAACTTCATGACATAGAAACCTTAGGTCAACAAGTAGAGATGCCACAATGTCACCTGAGATCCCAAGACTGCTTGGAGTAAACTGCCTGGTGGCTTTGCCTCAAGAAGTTTCTGTCATCTGATATTACATTAAAGTTATTTCAGACTGAGCATCAGTCCAAATCTTTGAACTCTTAGAGAACTATACAAAAATATCTATGTGATATGATTGACTTATAGCTAAAGCATAAAACACACATTCATTGATTAAAAACATTAGGTGCAATTTTGCACAAATTTAAAGTTGCCTTGAGCCAGCCTAGGTTTGACATAACATGAAAAGATCAGGGTAAGATTTAAAATGGGAAATGAAGGACATCACAGCCAGAGTCAGAAGTCTGAAACAATTTGAGAGAAACTGTAGCCTAAGTTGAGGAAACAGATCTATAGTTAAGACAAGAACCAAAGTAGTTTTTCATGACTACATTTTATCAGCAACATTGCTGCCATTTCTGCACTCACTCAACCAAATATCCATCAATGATATTGCCACTGACATTTGGTGATCTGAATTGCTAGCATGAAATGAAAAGCATCTCCTCAATATGGGGGTGGGTTCTAGAGTGGGCTGTTTCAGGCAATTACACCTTAAAAGACCTGCTGTATTCATCCCTAGCCCCATCCTTTCCCCACATAATCTCTCTCTCAAGATCACCTGTCTACACTTGAGAGTGCAAAACTGAGTAGTAGACATGGGTTACAAGGCTCTAATCACAGTATTTTTCATTGGCAACTAAACCATACCTTCTTTGAGTCCACATTATCAATTACACTCCCCATGTATCTATCAAAATCTATAGTCCAAGTCAATATTTTGGCTTATGTTAAACCTGGGCCTAAGAAACTGAAAGCTGGCAACATTGAAAAGCCCCAGGCCGTTCATCTATTTTGCCAAAATGGAGCCTATTTTTCTCCACATTTTCCAGACCAGCCACACATTCCAAAGTAGTTATCTTCTGGTTCTGGGAATGACGCATTCCCTTTTGCAGAAGTGAAGTTGTGTGGTTAGCCATACTTGGTTTTGTAGGGTCATTATCCAACAGTTCATAAGCCTAGCTTCTCTGAAGAGGCCTATGTGCATAACGCAAACACAGTGTCAATACATGTGCCTATGTCTTATCCATAAACAATGAGAGAATAATATCAGCACCTCTCTCTTGTTCTTGTCTCTGCCCTGGTGATTTTTCATTAACCTTGGATCCACCCTCTAAGTCACATATAGAGGGGTAGAGAAGGCAGATCAAAGCAAATTTCAGAAAATCAAGGTAATGGCAACTCTCAGAATCATGCTATAGAAATGAGGATTATAACTCATAGTTCTCTTGTAATAGAATTCCAAGGTAATACAATGTTAATAGACTAAGATTGGCTAAATATCAAGCCTATAATATTTAAGTTGTGAAAAGTTAAAAGCTAGCATCACCCAAATGAACTTGCTTTCTCTCCTAGAGAGGGAATTAGTTAATTTTTGCTTCTACACTGGGTGGTTGAAACATGTCAAGTGTAATTATGAACTTGGTTTTATACCTGGAGAGTATGCTTTAAAGAAATGTGCCTGGTTGTGAAGTGGACAAGGAGTGAATTGTGATGCTTGATTGTCAATTTGTGTAAATAACACCCATGTAAATGGGCTCAGCATAATTCTGGGTGTGGAAGATCTACCCTAGGGAGGAGCACCACCAGGATTCCATAAAAAGGAAATGAAGCTAAGGATTGGTCTGGTCCCATCAGGGGGGGTTTCCAGTCTGCTTGCACATTGGACATCATCTCCTGGTGTTCATCACACTCCTCAGCCTCCAGCATTGACCCTTCAGCCTCCTGACATGGGCTCACATGTGCCACTACATGGGGCTCTGTGTGTTTGACTGGATCTTTCAGATCCCCATTGTGCAGACAGCTTTTGTACTCTCCCACACCTGGCTCTCTGGCAGCCATTGGAAGTCAATCTTGTAAGTTTTATAGATTTTCTTACCTTGTAGCACATCTGCTTCTCTAGGAAATACTGACAGCTACAAGGAGAAAGGATCATCTCCCCAACCATAGGAGAAACAAGGGAGAGAGCTGAACTTATAAGCAGATGCTGTATTTGCCCCACAGCCTCTTGGGGTGACTGCACACAGTCTCCAGCTACCTTTTACTGAACCCAGTGGTCCTAAACATGAGGGCTTCCAAGAGTTGCAGGAACATGTCAACCCAGTGCTCTGGCACCAGTCTCATTACTGGTAGATCAGGAATTGAAAGATCATCTCTGCCACTCCAAGGGTGAGCACAATCCCAGGTTGGTCAGACTGCACACTCTGCAAAGGACTCAGCCCAGCAAGCCATGGGGAGATGCAGGCAGATCTCCTTGGAAATAAAAAACAGGAAATCACCCATGAGGAGCATTTAAATTACACCTACACTCCACTGCTGCTTTTTTACACGTGCATAGCCAAATCTTGACCATATTGGGAAGTAAAATCCCCTCATGCTCAATATTCTTTTGAAAAGAAACATTTTATCAACCTTCACTTCTTTGAGAGTGAAGATTGCAGGAAACAAAGAAGAACGTGAGAGAAGTCTGGGGAGGAACACATGGGAATCGCCATTTGCTACAGAGCAGAACATTTTTTACATATTTCTGTACCAGGAAGAGCTCATGATACATGCTGTGTAAAGACTTTACTTCATGTAGCAGTGAAGCTTCCTTCCTTGGCCTAGATTGCTGAATGCATTTTGATACACTTTTATATTTTTCTAGAAGTTTTCATTATGTTGTTATAAGGCTCTTGCTCACCAGTCTTTATCTGCATCACTGAGTCTGAGGGGGAAAATAAAAGCCAGTCACAGCCATTCCCAGCATCAGGCAATACCTATGGCCCCACTCTTTTTCCCTAATGGATAAATAAGGCTGTGACCAAGGATGGTGTCACTGCAGCAGGGACCCACCAGGCATGGGCAGCAAGTGCCACCAGGTCTAAACACAGGAGGCTAACAGAGTACTGAGGAGGAGATTCACCCATGGATAATAGTGCCTAGAGAGCCACCCAAAGCCTCCCTGTTGGGATCCTCACCCCCACATATCTCCTGCATCTGTCCCCTGGTGACCACCTTAATTCACCTGAAAGCACAGCTTAGAACTCTACAGAAACAATTGGGTTAGGACCTCAGAGTCCAGGTAGATTCAACCTGCCCCTCCATCTTCACTGTGGGAGTGGGAGGCTAAGGTGCTACTGCTGGCATCTCAGGCTGACACGGACTCTGCTCTGGTATCCTAAAGAGGCTGAGGTCTCCCTGGGCAGTTTCTCATGAACTTCCATATTGATGACAGTTTAATTTCTAAGATTGGGAACAAGGATCAAATAAGAAGCAAAAGCTAGAAATTTTACTATTTTATATAATTAAAGTGAGAACCCCTCCCACCACAGAAGTCCTGTGCTTTGTCTGAAGGGGAAAGTGGGAGAGGTCAGGAAAGGTCACAAGCTCATCATACCTACCTCCCTAGGTTTCCTGGATTCTTCATGGAGCCAAGCAACTTGGTGAAAAGAGGAGGTGCCAAGACATACAAAGCAGGATAAGCATCTCTGAGAAAAGAGACCAGAATCAGGGGCATCCCCTGTCTTGACATTTGATGTCCTGTGCCTATCAGGAGTTCTTCAATCTTGGTGCTCTAGTACTGACTTTTCTTGGGTAAACTGTGCAGTGCTAAGATTTTTTTTTCTTGCTGTAAACTGGATATTCTAGAAGAGAGGAGGCAACAGAGGCAAGAATCTAAACCAGAAGGGGTTATCAGCTGGTGGCAACTTAAAGTTGAAAAGCTGCAATGACACAGGTGTATTTACCCTGAAGAATAACTGGAACAACCTGAACCCAAGCAGCCACTCTTTGAAGGCTGATTTACATCGATAGCAAGAGGTGTGAAGAGACCCAAGTCTAGTACTGCAAGACTTAGCCCAACACACACAGTGGACTGGCCACCTGCAACATATCCAAGACACACAGAAAGGCTTCCTGGGGAATGTGTGGGCCATTCTGCACTCAGTCCTTGCAATACAGAAACAAGCTATGATGCCTTAGAAGCAATGCTAAGGCAATTAGAGGGAATCAGTGATGATGGAAAGAGAAAGGGAAGAGAGCGATAGGGAAAAAGGGAATAAAAGGAAAAAACTATAGAACTAAAGAGAACAAAACAAGCAGGGGTTTCCCAAGAACAGAGTAGGCAACAAATCCCTCATGGACCCTCTTTGGGCAAATATTAAACTACACAATTTCACTTAACAACATTCTTATGAGTTTGGGCTGCAAGACTGGTTGATTAGTGGCTTTCTAAACAGAACAAGAATTATGATTTAAAACCTAAGTGTTGAAGCAGGAGCCTAATGAGACAGAAGAGCTAAACACCATGCACCAGTTCTCAGTCCCAGGGGAGCAGAGCATGGAGCATTGGCTACCTGCCCAGGAGAGGACACTGCAACTTAGGGAAATCATCACTGTGCCAATCACTGGGAGTAGACTTGCTTACACTTGCACACATTGGGCCTTGGTATTAGAATTTCACAGGTCAATCACAGGCAGCGGATAGAACAATACTTTCCCAGATAGGGGTGACCAGGTAAATTTCCCTAGTGGGCACTGGTCCTTACACCCAGCAAGGTGCTCCTAGCACCAGCTCAGGGCAATTAGCTACATGCACCCAAGTGGGTAATTCAGAACCTTGTGCATCAGCCTTGAGGCCTACCAATAAGGGGCATACCAATAAGGTGGCCAGGTGCCACATGACACACTTCAGCAAAGGAGAAGTTGCCAGGGAAAATGTTTCTGCCAAAGGTGATAAGCCCAGGGAGGCTGGGTGTGACATGTGTTCTTTGGGCTGGTCTTCAGTGAACACAGGCCATCTAGCATGGTCATACTCTCTATTCATGACACTCTACTACTCAGAGCTGTGGAGACCCAACTCTGCTAGGCTTCCCACATGCAGACCCAGGTGAAAGGGGTCATGCCAGGACCACTGCACTGCCACCTGCCTTGCAGGTGATCATAGAGACTCCTGTTTGAAGATGACAACTGGAAGAAGTGAGTCTTTAGCCCAGGAGGTGACTATTCCTTTGTACTACACCAAGTGCCTCCTGGAGTCTCAAGGCTCCCTCTGCTC
This sequence comes from Hydrochoerus hydrochaeris, assembly GCA_004027455.1. Classification (NCBI taxonomy): domain Eukaryota; kingdom Metazoa; phylum Chordata; class Mammalia; order Rodentia; family Hydrochaeridae; genus Hydrochoerus; species Hydrochoerus hydrochaeris. The sequence goes on from PVLA01015572.1 coordinate 15,110, forward strand.
TTCAGCAGGGAATTATTCTCCTGAGTAGAAAGTCATGCAAGGAGTGGAGCAGCAGTTTAGAGCAGGGAGGAATAACCTGCAGAGAGGATGGAATGGTGCAGCCACCCATTCCTATTTTTACCATCAATATCATGTAAATTGAGGCAAGGCCAGCTGTTGTTTCTCTTCTTCCTCCAACCCATCATTGTTTTACACAACATCATTTGGTTTATTATTAACTGGAGAATTCTATGTTTATAAAATGAAACTCACAGTTTCTTTACAATACAGTAATTTCCTCACTCATACTATTGTGCACAAGTGAGGGTTCGGGAGCAGGAGTTGACAAGTAATGAGCATCACCTAGATTATGTCCCAGCTCTTTCTGGGCATGGGGCACCCAGACCTACCACATGGGGCCAGATATTTATGAGTCTCAGGGCCCTCTTCTAACACTGTGGTGTTTTTCAGGGTTGGAAGCTGAGGGTCTTTCTTTTTCATACACAGTCAGTCAACCACAGTGCATGGCTGCAGATTGAAAGTCCGACCCTCAGGAGGAAAACTCAGAACTCAATGATGATAAACAGGTGTTGGTGCAACCTGTCACAAATCTTGGGCTATTCAATACCTTGTACAGTATCAAGTGTGCAAGAGCATGGAGAGAGCTCAGATGCAGGACCCCCCTGCAGGCTGGTGACCCTGGACTGCTTCCCACTTCTGTTCAGTTAGTGTGAGTCTGCAATCCCATTGGCTCCCACAGTTCCGTGAAAGCCCTGGACTGCTCTGCTATACAGACCCACAGCAAGATTGCTGATGCAGCACAAGCCCATTCTCCAACAACCTCTTGGATGTCAGGACTGGCAAGGGAGTAACCTGGGCCCCACCTTCCTGATCATAAGCCCTGAGCATTGCACTCTGCCTACCCGGCAAATGCTCGTTTCCCTTTGGACATGTAGGACTCTATGTCTTCAAAACCAATCTGAAGACATGTACTTCTTAGTCATGAAACAACAGCAAAGAGATTTATGGGGCATCACTGCCCATTTTTATATCTCTTCAGGATCTGTAGGACTTATCAGTGTTCCTTCAGGTAATTCCCATTCCACTGCAATTTTACATCCTCAGAGAGGAGGGAAGTTATTTTGACACTTCACCGTAAGTCTCATAATGGCATTCTTAGAAGACAGTGGTATGTGCACTTGGATTAGTGAGTAGTTCATAAGCACCAAAGAATCCAAAGCTTATGGAGGCATGAAGCTTCAGCATAAGGCAACAGTGTCACCTTTCCTGAACTTCATAGTACAACACTTGGAAACAGGAATCCTTTAAGACTCAGCTGTCCACATTTCCTCTCTGGGTTCAGGATTACAGTACCCATGGTACTAAGTTCTTGCTGGAAACACTCATCTGATGCTCTTTGGTTTAGCCTAAACCTTCCTGAAAAACTTGCACAAGAGGCCCATTAAGTCTCCCCTATTCTTCACACACACCCTCAGTGGAATGGGGGAGTCCCTGTTCAGGACAGGACTGTTACTACCTTGGCTAAAACTCAGACTACAGGCACATTTCAATTTCTCCATAGCATGAAGTATTAGAACTGATGAGGAAAAATTCATGAACTAAGCCTGAATCTCAATTCTGGAAACATGTCTACAGTCCATGGTGTGACTCCCATGGGGACAAAATTACTATCATTTTGGACCAAGTTGATGTGTGAGCACCACACTGGAGCAACTCCAATTGCTCCTGCAGTTTTGGCCTCACTGTTTTCTCAGATGGGGCATACATGGATAAGCAGCCTAAGAAGGGACAATGGCTTCCCACTGGCAACTTGGAAGGACAGCTGTTCTCATGAGGACCTGCTTGCTCAGCACACACGGCTAAGTTGTTAGTGTCCATGGATTTTGACAGACTCAGAGGAACATTAAGAAGCAGGCCACTCCCCATGAAGCTGTACTAGGATTTCAGCAACACTGATAGCTGGATTCTGCTCAATGTGGGCTCCATGTGTTCCCCAGATCTCTGTTTAGGTACCAAGTAGCTAATGACCAGTAGTGAAGCTAGAGGTGCTCAGAGCTCTGCACATCCATCCTTCACTAGTAACTGGATATGGGATCTTAATGCAGAGTGTCACCAGTGGTCCCACTTCTAGACCTCATATTAGGCAACGCCACATGCACTGCAGTGAACTGGGAGTAAAGGGTAGAAAGTATGGGCTGAACTGTGGATTTGGAACATGGAAAGACCCTTCCAATGAAGACCCTGGATGCTGAAATTTTGGAACAATGCAAAAAGTAACACTTTTACTCACAATTATTCTCATCCAGGATTTATCAGCCTCCTAATAAGGATGTAGACAGGACATTGTCATTGCCTCCAGGCCTTTGACTGGATCCTGTGCATATCCAGCCCAGAGACAGCTGTTTTACACTTTTATAGCTGACTCTAGTAAGCACTGACTAACACATCATGGAACTGACATTGAGAAAGGTCTCTTGATTCCATATCCTTAAAGAGAAGTGGATAAGGGGATTTAGGTAGAAGTAAACAAGTGTTCTGTATTTTTGTCCAGGATGCACTGAAGTTTTTTCATATCTAATTATGCTAGGTGTTGCCTAGGGCACAAATTAGAAGGCAAGGCACTATAGTTAGTCATTGGTTATGGCCCATGACACTGAGATGCAAATCTAGCCATCTCTCTGGACCACACCAGCAAGATCAGGAAAGTTCACCGAGATTTCTCTGCTTACCATGGTTCCTTTGAAAGTAGCATTCAGCTAGAATTTCAGGGTTTAGATTCCCTATCACTGTATGTGCATTTCCAGATATCTTGCCACTAGCCAAAAACACTTGGTACTGTATTAGAAATGAAAAGCATAAAATTTAGAGCAACTTGATACAGGTGTCTCTATTAGTAGTTCTCACTTAGGTAATTAGGACATAATTTATGTTTAGCACATAGATTTCTGAAAGTCACCCCCAGCATACATTAAGTGCAGCCTATCTGGCAGGAGTGGAATACAATGCAAATAAAAGTTTGCACGAGAAAACAAATGGATGAAGACCAGAAACATCTTCAGAAGGCACAGTGCCTGGCTTGAATATATTCTCTATGACCAAAAAGGAAAACCTGAGTGGCACGGACTGATCCTGCCTGCCATTACCTTCAAAATATAGAAATGACAAGTCTTCAACAGGTCACAGGTGAGGTCCATGGGATGAGAAAAGTGGATGCTCTTAGATGTCATGTCTTACTTGACAACTACTTTGGACTATTCAAATTATATTTCAACTTGACTTCCCTCCAATGATTTTATCTCTCAGAATTTAGTGCATCCAAGAGAGAAACTTCCACTTATGAGTAGCTGTCCACATAGCTCCTTGGGAGTCTCACATGATACAAAGTTTCCTGTCCCACAATAATTTGTTATGCCTTTCACTGAGCACCACTTTCCACATGAGCACTTGTAGGTGCAGTGAGGATAGGGCCACCCAGGTTATGTCCTGCTGTCTCAGACTGGCAGATTAAGAAAGAACAAATGCACAGCCTTACTGCCAGGTGGAGAAGACTGGGCACAGTCCCAGCCTGGCCTCACTGTCCACTCAGGAGGACACACTGGGGCCAATGGCCCTGAAGGGAACTCTCCTTTGTGTGTGCAAAGGCTGGGACAGAAGGAGGCACAAAGGACTCTGAAAAGGTATGCTTAAACATAAACTTTTCCCCTAGAGAGCTCATTTTTCCAAATGCATGCTCATATTAGGAATTTGAGAAGTAGTAGGACTTCAACTTCATGGGAAATTTATAGTTCATACCATGGTGCACTCATGGTAGTTTTTCCTTCAATTCTCAGAGAGTTAAGGTTGACTAGAAAAAATTCTTTACCAGAGAACTCCAGGGAATAACACATGGCAATCCCCAGTTCATCCCACTCTCAGTGCAAGCTCAAGGGCACACTGGGCAGCTGGCCAACCAAATTGCTTTAGCCAGATCCTCCTTCTGTCCAAGGCCCTCTAGGACCCTCACATTTCTCCAAGACCTTTTCACCTGCATCATGGGGAGATTGTGTGGACCTGGTATCAAACCTAGCTTATGCCATTTTGGACCATGGGGTGCTGGAAAAACAGGCAGCTGCCAGCATGCCACCCAGGTAAGTGGCTGTGGCCTGGCAAGCCACAGCAGCCACAGCCACCCCACGGCAAGATACGTATCAGCATTTTCTGAGATCCTAGATGCACCATGTTGGACCTTGGAGTGCTAGGAAAACAGGCAGCCAGTTCACCAGCTCTGAGTCTACCTGGGTGCAGGCTAAGAATGAACCACTGGGAGCATCAGAACCTTGGACTACAGTGGATTACTGTGTTAGCTGGATGAGAGACTCAGGAACTCCTCACCCAAACAGACGTCAGCAGGCTCCAGTCAGTGTGGTGTCAGACATTGTATCTCAGTGTAAAAAGTAACTAAGACAGCCTTGGGCACTGATCACATGCTCTAGCAGAATCCCAGTGCACGGAAAGGGACTTTGAGCCTGCTCCCAGGGCATAAGACCAAGCCATGTGTTGGAGACCACACCAAGGTGCACACAGGGATGGGGCCTAACTGGGCCATGCCCAATGAACCCAAAGCAGTGAATAGAACCCAGAATCCTGCCTCAGGCCCTGACCCAGGCTCTGGAAGAATCCCAGTGCACAGAAAAAAAACTTGGAACTTCTCTCCCAGGTGGCAAAACTTGGACTAAGGTGGATTATATGTGTCAGTGTGGTGAGTATGCCCCTAAAATAGAGGTGTACAGTGGGTAAATAAAGGCAGTAGTAAAGCCCCTTTCAACTAGCTGTAAGACTTGGTGAGTCTGAAAAGAGTGTGGATGATCCCCTCCTACACACAGAAAACACCAGGCAGAGTAAAAATGGCAAAACAAAGAAGCACAATGCAGTCTCAAACATCTAGTCCAAACATCTAGGAGCAAGTACAGGAGACACTGAAATAGAGGACCCCAAAATATCAAAATGGAAATCTCTGGAAAGATAGTGAGTGAAATAAAAATAAAATCCATGAGGCTATAGAGGAAATCAAATTAGAAGTAGTCTCCCATGAAAAGACAGAAATAACAACCTTAGTAAAGGAGTTGGTGAGTGCAGCTAAAGAAGAAATAGACAAAAGTACAGGATTATGGGAAACTGATTGAAACCCTGAATGAACAATATAGAAAAATAGCAGAATTCATGAAACAAACTCAAAGAGACATCCAAGACACAAAAAATTCTATTCAAAGCTTGCAAAACTTCTTAAATGAAGCTGAGGGTAGGATTTTGGACTCTGAGGACAAGATTGCTATTAATGATCATGAAAGGATAGAACTTTTAAAAATAACAAAGCAGCATGGAGTGACAATCCAACAGCTTCAAGATGATGCCAAGAGAAAAAATATAAGATTAATAGGCATCAGTGAAGAGGCAGGAGTCAATGCAAATGACATAGCCAAAATATTAACAGAAGTAATAGAAGAAAATTTCCCAAACACGGGAATAAAAAGCTGATATGCAGATAAGTGAGGCATATAGAGCCTCAAACAGTCACAATCAACATAAATCCACACCCAGACACATAATAATTAAGATCTCAGACATGCAACATAAAAATCAAATAATAAAAGCTGCTAGAGAAAAGACATAACTCACCTATCAAGGAAAGCCCATTAGATTCACAGCAGACTTTTCAGCATAAACTCTCAAGGCAAGAAGTGAGGTATTTCAAGCCATGAAAGAAAACAACTTTTAACCCAGACTGATGTACCCAGCAAAGCTTTCATTCAAATTTAATGGAAAAACAAGATACTTCCCTAACAAAAGACAATTGAAGAAATTCACATGGATCAAACTAACATTAGAAAGAGTACTGAAGGACATACTAGACAGAGGTAAAAATGACCACAACCCCCAGAACAACAACAAAAAGAAACCAACAGATAGGACAAGCAATTAAACAAAGGGAAAAGCAGAAAGATAACAACTGGAACATAACATGGCAAAGTCGAGCCAGTACATATCAGTGATATCCATAAATGTAAATGGCCTCAATTCACCTATAAAAAGAAATAGTTTGACAGAATGGATCAAGAAACATGATCCCACACTATGCTGTATACAAGAAACACATCTGACCCAAAAGAAAACTTATAGATTAAAAGTCAAAGGATGGAAAACAATACTCCATGCAACAGAATCCCAGAAAAAAGCAGGGGTAACCATTCTATTTGGCAGACAACATGAACTTCAAACATAAAATTATTAAAAGAGGTAAAGAATGTTACTACATACTCATTAATGGAAAAATTCAAGAGGAAGAACTAACAATTATAAATATATATGCACCAAACACAGGAGCACCTAACTACATAAGAGAGATACTAATGGACATGAAAAACCAAACACAAAAGAACACAATTATAACAGGGGATCTTAACAGTCCATTGTCACAAAGAAATAGATCAACTAGACAAAGAGTCAGCAAAGAAATATACCTATGAGCAATTGGAATTAGTAGATGTTGACATAGTGCTCCACCAAACCACATCAGAATACACACTTTTCTCAGCAGTGCACAGGACATTCTCCAAAATAGACCATATACTATCCCATAAAACATTCTTAACTAAGTACAAATTATTGAAATGATCACATGCATAATATCTGACTATAGCACACTGAAACTGGAAATTAATACCAAAAGAAATTGCAAAAACTGCATAAATACATGGAAATTAAATAACAACCTTTTGAACAACCAGTGGGCTACAGATGAAATTAAAGAAGAAATAAAACAATACCTACAATTCAATGAAAGTACAGAAACAACATTCTATAATCTGTGGGATGCAAAGACAGTGGTCTTAAGAGGGAAATATATAGCAATAAATAGCCATATCAAGAAAACAGAACAAACACAAATAAGCAAACTAATTAGCTCCATGTCAAGCTTTTAGAAAAAGAAGAGCAAGAAAAACCCAAAGCTCATAGAAGAGAGGAAATTATAAAGATTAGGCCAGAAATCAACGCAATTGAAACTAAAAAAACATACAAAGAATTAATGAATCAAAAAGCTTGTTTTTGAGAGAATAAACAAAATTGACAAACTCCTAGATAACCTTATCAAGAGAAAGAAAGAAAAAACCCAAATTCATTCAATTACAACTGAAAAGGGTGAAATTATTACCGATCCCATGGAAATTCAAAAGATCATGAATACCTACTTTGAAAATCTCTACACATATAGAGTGGAAAACAAAGAAGAAATGAACAGATTTCTAGAAACATATGAACTACCAAAGCTCAATTAAGAAGATATAGCAATTTTCAAAGACCCAATATCAGCTATTGAAATTAAAAATTTATTTAAAAACTTAGCAACAAAGAAAAGCACAGGTCCAGATGGATTCACAGCTGAATTCCAAAAGAAATTTAGAGAAGATTTAATGCCAATGCTCCTTAAACTGTTCAATGAAATAGAGAAGGAAGTAATCCTCCCTAAATCATTCCTGGAGGAAAGTATCACTCTGATACCAAAACCAGAGAAAGACCCAGCCAAAAAGGAGAAATATAGGCCAATCTCACTGATGAACATTGATGAAAAGATTCTCAACAAAATACTGGCAAAGAGAATGCAGCAAATCATCAAGAAGATTATACCTCATGACCAAGTGGCATTCATTCCAGGAATGCAGCTGTGGTTTAACATATGAGAATCAATAAATGTAATACACCACATCAACAGAGCCAAAAACAAAAGCCACATGGTCATCTCAATAGATGCAGATAAAGCTTTCAATAAAGTCTAATACATATTCATGATTAAAAAAACTTTCAGAAATTAACAATACACAGTCTACTGCAACCTTATAAGGGCCATCTATGACAAACCAACACCCAACATTATACTAAACGGACCAAAATGGAAAACTTTCACTTTAAAATCAGGAACAAGACAAGGATGTCCACTATCACCACTCCTTTTCAATATAGTTCTGGAAACACTAGCCAGGGCAATCAGACAAGAGAGAGAAATAAAAGGAATAAAGATAGCAAAGGAAGAAGTTAAATTATCACTATTTGCAGATGACCTGATACTGTATATAGAAGACCCAAAAAACTCCATTAAAAGACTACTAGAGGTAATAAGTTTAAAAGAGTAGCTGGATACAAACTCAATGCTCAAAAATCAATAGCATTCCTTTACACAAACAAAAAACTCACTGAGAGAGAAATTATGGAAATATTGCCCTTTACAATAACATCTAAAAATGAAATACTTAGGAATCAACCTAACTAAAAATGTAAAAGAACTGTATGCTGAAAATTACACTATGTTGAAAAAGGAGATTGAAGAGGATATTAGAAAATGGAAGGATATTCCTTGCTCTTGGCTAGGAAGAACCAACACTGTGAAAATGGTCATACTCCCAAAACTGTTATAGAGATTTAATGCAATCCCAATCAAAATAAAATTGACATACCTCACAGATATATTGAAAACACTCCTAAAATTCATTTGGAAACAAAAGAAACCTAGAATAGCAAAGGCAATTCTGGGCAACAAAGGCAAGGCAGGAGGCATCTCAACTCCTGACTTGAAACAGTACTATAAAGCCATAGTAATAAAATCAGCATGGTACTGGCAAAGAAATAGAACTGAGGATAAATGGAACAGATTAGAAAATGTAAGCACAACTACAAAGACACTCAGCCACCTGATATTTTACAAAGTGGCTAAATATGTCTACTGGAAGAAGGATACCATCTTTAATAAATGGTATTGGAAAAAATTGGCTCTCCACATACCATAGACTGAAATTAGAACCATGCCTATCACCATGCACAAAACTAAAGTCTAAATATTAAAACAGAAACACCAAATCTACTGGAAGACAAAGTAGGTAGAAGGAGACATAGGGGTAGGCAGAGAATTCATGAACAAAATGCAAACTGCACAAGAAACACTTCAAAGAATCAACAATTGGTATCTCATATTATTGAAAAGTTTCTGCATTTCAAAAGAAATCACCAACAGAGTGAAAAGAAAACCCACAGAGTGGGAAAGAATTTAACCAGCCACCCTCAGATAAAGGACTTATAAAGAACTGAAAAAAAAATCAAGCCCCCCAAATTCAAAGACCCTCTCCAAAAATGGGCATCTGAGATGAACACACAGTTCTCAGAGAAAGATATACAAATGGCAAATAAATACATGAAGAAATATTCACCATCACTGGTCATTCGAGAAATGCAAATTAAAATAGCATTGAGATTCCACCTTACTCTGGAAAGAATAGCTGTCATCAAGAAATCAACTGATAACAAATGTTAGCAAGGCTTTGGGGAAAAAGGAACACTGCTCCACTGTTGGTGGGAATGTAGACTGGTGCAACCACTATGGAAATCTATATGGAGAATTCTCAGAAGACTAGGATTGGAAGCTCCATTCAACCCAGCTTCCCCCCTCCTGGGGAATTTTCCCAGAAGATCTGAAAAGTTCATATCAGTGATATATGTGCATCCATGTTCATAGCAGCACAATTTGTAATAGCTAAATCTTGGAAATAACCAAGATGCCCATCAACTGCAGAGTGGATGAAAAAGATGTGGTATTTTTATACAATGTAAT
>PVLA01015573.1:0-24637 GCA_004027455.1 Hydrochoerus hydrochaeris
AATTGATTTATCTAAAGCTATTTCATCAATCTATGAACTCTTTATTTCATTCATTCACATGAGTCAACTATTTATGGTATGTTCCAGGCTCTGTGAATTTTCTACAACTAGTCCTTTTTCTAAATATTCATGAAGGACTTGTGACTCTGTAGTTCAAGATAATTATTGGAAAGATACCTACTAAATATAGTCTTGCTCTTTGGAAAGTTTCATATGCACATTCCTAGTGAAGAAGTGGGGAAGGAGAAGATGAGAGTGACTTATGAAACATCTTAAAAAGGACTGCTGGAGGTCAATTGCAAGATGGCCGACTGAGTGGTGGCATGATAAGAGAGCTTCTCTGAGGAAAAAAAAATAAAAACAACTCAGATGCTGGAATCTGGCAACATGGAGAAAACAAGACAAAAGGAGAGGAATTCTCATGACCCAGGAAGAAACTGAGGAAAAAGAAAAATAAAAAAGAAAGAAGGAAAAGAAGCACTGACAGAGGGATGGAGCTGGGCGAGCCCCAATCTGTGAACCGGAACGTCTTAAATTGAGGTGACTCACGATTGAGCTGAGGACTCGGCCTTGCCGAGAGTGGGGGTTGGTGAGCTCCAGACCCTCGGCTGCTGGAGGCCCTGAGAAGGGGAGTGGAAACAGCCAGTCTAGCTGCACAAACTTTGGTGAGTGAAGGAACTTTAATCCCCAAACCCGGAGTACTGGCTGGGTGACATTTTGGAGTTGGGCAGGGCCAGCTTGAATTGGGCCCTAGGCAGCATCTGCTGATGACTCCTAGTCCAAAGCAGATTGGTGGGATCTGCTTGGGCAGGGCCACACCCCTGGTTGAAACCCAATAGCCAGGGATGAGGCTTTTCTGGGCCAGTGGCATCCCCAGGGAACACACAAACCTGTTGAAGCATAAACTGGTTATCTGCCTTAGGGTGAGGAGCCAGCTCTCAGCCTGCAACTCACAGATCTGCTGCAGACTGAGGGGCGGTACTTCCCTAGCAAGTGTGCTGCAGAAAAACTGTAAGCAAAACAAAAGGCCCAGAGACCTCCACCACCCACCCATCTGAAGGGGGCCAGAAACATGACAAGACAGAGAAAGAGTAAAAGTTCCCAACTGTGGAAACAGGGAAAGTGAGTTCAACAGAGGTAAATGCAGAGGAGGTTGAGAGCAGCAAACCTGTAATGTCAGACACAGCCTCATCGGAAATAAAGAAATACATCCGTGACTTCATCGTCGAATTTAAATCTGAAATTCTAACTCAGGTGAAGCAAGATAAAAGAAGATTAATAAAATAAGTCCTGGGTAATCCTCTAGTAGACACAAATGAAAGAATAGAGGAACCCAGAGAAAGGAGAGAAGCCTTTGATGAAGAATATAAACAAAATCTAGAATATATGAAACAGATCCAAAGAGAATATCAGGAAATTAAAAACTCCATTGAAACCTGGAAAAACCTTTTAACAGAAACTAAAGACAAACTTTCAAAACTTGAAGATAGATTTGCAAAGTATGATCGTGAAAAGAAGGATCTCTTAAAAATAACAAGGAACCAGGAAGCAACGATACAAAGGCTAGAAGATGACAAGAGGATTTATAACCTAAGAATAAAATATGTGAATGAAGATGCAGCAACAAATACAAATGAAATAAAAGTCTATTCACAGAAATAATTAAGGAAAACTTCCCAAACATAGGTAACAGAAGTGAAGTTCAGATAAATGAGGCATATAGAACTCCAGCCAGCTACAACCAAAACAGATCTACACCCAGACATATAATAATCAGGATCCCAGAAATCCATCACAAGAATAGAATATTAAAAGCTGTCAGAGAAAAAAAACAGATTACCTATAAAGGAAAACTCATCAAAATCACAGCAGACTTCTCAATGCAAACCATCAAATCATGAAGAGCTTGGAGTGAAATATTCCAAGCGCTGAAAGAAAATAACCTCCAACCCAGAATGATGTACCCTGCAAAACTGTCTCTCAAAATTAATGGAGAGACAAGATATTTCCACGACAGAGGAACTGGGGGTGTTTGTGACCACCAATCCAACCCTGCAAAGAATACTAAGGGACAATCTAGAGAGAGAAGAAAATCACCAGGTTTCCAGGAATAATAGCAGAAGGGCCTCAAAGAAAGGGGCAGACAGTAGAATGAAGGAGAAAAGTAAACAAATAACAACAGAAAAATAGCATGGCAGAAATAAGTCAGAGAAGATTGGTTATACCACTGTTTTATCTTGACTGATTTTATTTGAATCTGGTATGCTTGAGAGTGTCAAATCTGAGAGTAGAGGCAACTACTCTGAAGATGACAGGACTCAATAGGATATCCATTCTGGTTTGATTGTTATCTGCCTTTGAAGTCCTGTAATGTCTCCAATGTTTAGATTTTATTAATAGTGTAAAGCAATGCTAAGTTTATATTTGATGATATAGACAATTTTATTTAAAATAACTAGAGACATCATAGTGACTACCATAGATCACCTAATGTTGTGTTTTTGTATGCTCTTTTCATCTCATGTTTCTCTAGGAATTTGTATTGCTAACTTGTTTTGATTTGTTTCTCCCTCTAATACAGAAAGGCTAGGTATATGTGTAGAGACTTATACATGTGTAGAACTCCTAACTAGTTTACAAGAATGGATTATAGTTATTGTAAAGGAAAAAAAGGAAAAGAGTATTCTAAAGGATATAACTGCATGTATGTTTGAGTGTGTGGAATTAATAACCATGTTGCTTAATTTTAGTTGGATGGATGAGCAAAACTGACTGCAATCTCACTGTTTGGATGTCCACTTTGTGGACTTTAGTTTTGTAACTTGAGCAACTGCATCTAAGAGGAAAGTATATAATTATCAACTAGTGATTTTTACTGGTTACTATTTTTGTTTTTGTTTTGTTTTGTTTTTGAGATTTTGTATTGTGTCTACCCTCTTTGCATTTCAAAATTTTTTCTTTAAATAAAACAATTTTTAAAAAAGCAAGAGGAGGAAAAGAAAGTGCTCTAAAAGAGATAACTGTATGTATACTTAAGTGTGTAGGATTGATAACCATGTTACTAAGTTTTTGTTGGATCAGTGAACAGAACTGTTTGCAGCCTCACTGTTTGAATGTCCACTTTGTATGCTTTAATTTTGTAAATTGAACAACTATATCCAAGAAGACAATATGTAATGTATCAAACAGTGATTTCTTACTGTTTATTTTTTTGAAATTCTGTATTGTTTCTACCCTTTTTTCTGTTTTGCTTCCCCCCTCTTTAAATAAAATTAAAAAAAAAAAAAGGACTGCTGGAGGCTTTTGCAGTTTTTTTCCTAAGGGAATGGTGCACTGGTTGGCTGTCAAGACTTCATGTCCATCTCTGAATCCTTAGAATATATCCCAAGAGCACATTAGGGCAGGCCAAATGTTAAACAAAACTTATTTGAGAAATACATGTACTGGCAAGCAGAATCAAACACTCTTGCTCAGGAGGCCCTCTGCACCTGACAAACACTAAATCTGCTGGAAGACAAATTAGGTAGAAATCCTGAAGACATAGGGTAGGAAAAAAATTCATGAACAAAAATCAAACCACATGGGAAATACTTCCCAGAATTAATATCTGGGATCTCATCTTATTAAAAAGTTTTTGCATGTGAAAAGAAATGTCCAACAGAGTACAAAGGAAACCCATGAATTTTGAAAAAATCTTAAGTCAACTGTGTCCCTCAGACAAAGGACTTCTAGAACATAGAAAGAATTTTTTAAAAAATCAGACCCCCAAAATTCAAAGACCCAATCAAAAAATGGGCATGGGGATGAACACACAGTCCTCAGATGAAGAAATACAAATGGCAAAAAAATACATGAAAAATTGTTCAGCATCATTGGTCATTAGAGAAATGCAAATTAAAACCACACTGAGATTTCATCTCACTCCAGAAAGAATGGTCAGGATCAACAAAACTACCAACAACAAATGCTAGAGAGAGTGTTGGGGAAAAGGAACTCTTCTGCACTGTTGGTGGGGGTGTAGACTAGTACAACCACTGTGGAGGTCAGTCTGGTGGCTCCTAAAAAACCTGGGATTTGAAGTCCCATTTGTCCCAGCTATTCCACTTCAGGGCATATTACCAGAAGAATTGAAAGCATCATATCACAGTGATATATGTACACCCATGTTTATAACAGCACAATTTGTAATTAGCCAGATCTTGAAAACAACCTAAATGCCTATCAACTGAGGAATGGTTAAAAAAGATACTTTTATACAATGGAGTACTACTCTGCTATAAAGAATGATCACACAGATATTTATAAGTAAATGGATACAACTTGAGAGCATACTCATAAGGGAAATAAATCAAACTCACATGAGTAAATACCATATTGTCTCCCTAGTGTAAGAGTACATAAGATACAAAATCCTCAATAAAAATAGTGATAGAGTAAGAATCTTCTCAAAGGAGAAAAATATCTCAGGGAAATGCAGGAAAAAGGAAAAGGAAAGGAAAAGAAAAAATATCTAAATTTGTATAAACACACTTAGGTTAGTTAAAATGATTGTGCTACAACCTTTGTAAGTTTGGAGAAAAAGCAGTTAATATTTATAGGATTGGAACAATTTTGCATGTTTATGTCAGGTGACCTAAGGAACTCTTGAAGATCACTATGTAAAATATCAACCTTAGTTCTGTTCCTACCACCACATTTTGAAGGCCTGTATCATTGTTTTGGGTTCTTTGCTATTGTTATTTATTTGTCTTTTTTGCTTCTTATTTTTCTAGTAATGTTTCATTTTGTTTTGTTTTGTTTTGTTTTTCACTCTAGTGCAGAAAGGATAGGTATACATGTAGAGGCTTATACATGCCTAGAACTTCTCTTAAATAGTTTATGAGAATCGATTATCTTATGTGTGATGAAATGAACATCTCTTTTGAAGAAAAACAGACATTATGGTATCTATTGCTGATTTTGTATCATCATGCTGTGAAATCCAATAACACTTCTATACTTTGTTCAGAATGGTTTTAGTCTGTTTTTTATTGTTTAATTTCAACATACATGAAGATATGGACAGCTATTGTGAAGAGAACAAGAGACATTATGGAAGCCATTGTTAATTTTCATCTTGTCTGGTAATGAAGGCATTTGTAATGAAGGCCTATAATGCCTTCATTACCTTGTTCTGATCAGTTTTATACTATCTTGTTTTGTATGAATTTGTTGTGTGTGAAGATATAGACAACCATTTAGAAGGAAACAAGAGACATTATGGTAGCCACTGTAGATCTCCTGTTGTCTTATTTTGAAATCTGTGTCACTTACGTTGTTCTCTTCTGATCTGCTTTGTTCTATTTTATGTTTAGTTTTACCCCTTTTTTAAAAAAATAAAAATTTTAAAAAACTAAATAGAGATTTAAGAGGTGAGTGATCTCAATGATCTCAGTTTCTCTGAAGGCAGTGCACTAGGAAAGAGAAAAGGCTCTAATCTAAGTAACTTTGGCAAAGAAATGGAACCAGTAAGAGTAAACTTAAAAAGAGCTGTACATAAGTGTATACTGAAGTTAATATGTTGTTTCCGTAGAGATATAATTTAATGATGCCAAAGGCACTATTCACATATACTGCAAATATCCAAGGAGGCGAATAAATTTAGGAACCATATTTCTCACTGTTGCAGTTGTAGATGATGAACAAAGAAGCAAAGGCTGGGATGATAAATGTGGTAATTTATTAGTGTTCAAGATATCAGTAAAAACTTATGCAGTACTTACTATGGATACAGATGATTAAATATCAGAGTGTTTATAAAGATGTGTATCATCACAGATTAAGATGCACACATATATTTTCTTGCTGTGGAAGCTGAGAGAATCTAGAAGCAATGACTCAGCATCAATGTGGGCTGTTAGTGTCCAGATCAGGTTTCTGATGCTATTTGCCAGTGAAAGAAGCTGAGTCTCCTTGGAGAAATCTCTGGATCAGGGACCAGGGAAGGAAAAGTGCACAAGATGAATCTAAAACATACTGACATGTCAAAATGTGAGAAAGTGCTAAATATAATAATAGACAAAAATATGTCAAAGGACCACAGGAAACAATTGGAAAACCCCACATGGCCAAATCTGGAACAGTTTGAGCAATAAAATAAAATAAATAAAATTTCAAAAGTAGTATTGGATTATAAATCAAGACAAAAAATAAGCATTCAGGATTCCACAGTGATACAAATGCTTGTGTATATAAATAAACATGGACAAGAGATTTTTCTGTGCACAACAGTCTCAAACAGTTTATGTAAACACAATACTGTGAAGAAGGATATGTAGGTCTCAAAGCTCATGTATACCCTATGCATAAGGACTTCCTTCCAAAGACTGAAGTATGGAAACTCAGGGGGAAAAGTACATTTACAAGACAGCAATCTGATAAACGACTTCAGACAGGTGGTCAAGGTTAATATCAATCCAGGTGTCATGTTAATGGGAGATATCCTTGATATGGTGTAATAAAGACTGTGCTTTACCTCTGGTTTCTTCCTACAAGTTGGTCACCCCAGTTAATAGTGGGATAAACATCATAAGAATCGCAGTTTAGGGAAATTCTACGAAATAGTTGAGAAGCTGTCAGTGTGCTGGAAAGTAAGGTGTGTCTGAGGAACTGTCACAAGGCCAAGAAGCTTCTAAGGAGATATGAAACACATATCGGTGTATTCTGGGTGGTATCCTGGTACAAAAAAAGCATGTCCTACAAAAACTACATAAATTTGGAAAAAGCATGGACTTTTGTTGGTAATAGTGTATCAATACTGGTTCACTAACTGGTCAATACGTCAGCTAACATAAGTGGGTTATAAAGGATCATGTTCCCAGGCTCCAAGAACTCAGATTAGTCTTTTCCATCAATCTGAAACTATTTTAAACATTTGACTAAGAGTTTATTTTTAAAAGAAAAAAGTGAATATTTAATTCATTAGTAAAAGAGCAGCACTTTTCAATCTGTCTCACAAAGCAAATTCAAATTCCTTGCCAGATACAATTAGAAATACCCAAAACAAAATGACCCAGAAAAGCTAAAAATGAAGGGATAGGAAGAAGCCACAAAAGCAAATGGAACTAATAAGCAAACAGAGGCAGCAGATAGATTACCTCAAAGAAATGTTTATCAGAAAGGAAAATGAAAACATTAACATGAGAGGCAAAATTTATAATGAAGATATGAGAATTTCATATATTCACATGTGAAATAACATAAAAACCTCCTTTATAATGCTCTATGGCACAGTCACAAAAATTGGTTAACATTACCTACACAAAAAAATGGCTACTGCTCAAAAAACAGTAAAAATGCTAAAAAATACTCTAAGCATAGAGCAATACTAAGAAATTATAAATGAAAGAAAAAAGATCTTCCTTTTAAAAATTAGAAATAGAAAAGCCATTAAACACTCCTAGATGAAAAGAAAATCAGAAACTGAATTACAGAATATCTTTTAGAAATAATGAAAATATTATCCAGCAAAATCTGTAGATTATATTTAAAACAGCAAGCAGAGGGAAAAGTCATATCCAAAATTTCTTACCAAGCCAAAGGGACAAACTAATTTAAAGCAATTTAATAAGTACTAATAAAAAAAAGACTTGGAAAAAATTAAATTAAAATAATTTTAAAAGGAATATTTTGAAATAATTTAGCTCATTTCTCACCTAATTATACCTAGAAATGACAAAGAAGTAAATCAAAGGACCCTATAAAGAAGAAAGTATTAAAAATAAAAATAAGATACCAGAAAACTAGAGAATTGAATACATCAAATCTTATGTTAAAATAATAATATATAAGACTGTATATGAATAACAATATACATAATTTTATATATATAACAATCACAAATCATTTTAGAAAAATAGGGGAAAAGTACAAATATACAAATTTTTAAAAAAGAACACATAATCATTTAAACAAAAGGAATATTTTTTAAATCCTGTGAAACTGATTCTCAGAGCTCTATGCAAATAAATTCAAAAATTAGAAAGATGTAGGTTATGAAAATGAAAACTTAGACAAACTTCCACTGAAGATAAACATGAAGCCCTGCTACATTAAAAAGAGCCAGGCCAACCAGTTTTACAGGAAAGCTCTACCAAATATTTGAGTTTCAGTGCCCATGCTTAATAATTTAGTTGGGAATGTAAATGAACACAAAGAAAATTTTCAAATATCTCATGAAGCATTGAAATAGCATTGATAATTGAGCCTAATAAATATTCTAAGTAAAACTAATAGCAAGCAGAATTCAACTTGATAATATAAAAATAAGCAATGATTAAATAGAATTTAATTCAGGAGTAGAAATTGACACAACTGTAGAAAATAAATTATTATAAGACATATCTAAAAAGAAAAAGGGTTATAATGTTTTTATGGATACAAAGGTAATTCACAGTGATATATGTACACCTATGTTTTTAGCAGCACAATTTGTAATAGATCTTGGAAACAACCTAAATGCCCATCAACCAAGGAACAGAAAAAAAATGTCATATTTTGTACTCAGTGGTAAAGAAAGATAAACTTGAGACTTTTATAGGGAAATAGATGCAACTTGAGACCAGATTAAATGAAATAAAAATAGACTCTCTTGTATAAATATAATAGTGAGAAACTCAAAGAGTAAACAAGGACTAAATGTACAATAGATATTGTGAAATGAGAAAAAATTGTTCAAAAGACAAGAAAAACCAGGTTGAGGGAAAGAATGAGGAAGAAAAAGAAAAGGAAAATAAATGATTTTTTGAGTATAAAATGGAAGCAAATCTTTGTAAATAGGAAAAAGAAAATGAAGAGAGGAGAAGGGATAGAGGAAAAAGGAGAAATGAAAATATATGATGTATGGTTACAAATTCTCCGTGATGAATATGATCATTGTGTTTATCTAAAATGTACCAATAAATATAATTATAAAAAATTAGGGAAAACAAAAAATTGGTAAATATGACTGCTGTTAGGTAGCTCACAGAGGTTTTCTTTTTAAAAAAAAAACTTTTACGCATGGCAAAAAGTCAAAATATAACAGATTGGGAGATAATATTTATAACATAAAATGACAAAATAGTAATACAAAAATATATGAAATCCTTGATATTCCTAGGATGAAAGACTAAAATCTTAATGATATGATGGGTGAAAAGCATGAACAAAAAATCCAAACATTATTTTTCAATGTTTTTAAATATATGGTCAGACATTCAATCCAGGCATGGTGGCACATGCCTGTAGTCCCAGCACTTGGGAGGCTGAGGCAGGAGGATTGCTGCAAGTTTGAGACCAGCCTGGGCTACAAAGTGAGCTCAAGTCCAGCCTGAACTTCATAGTGAGATCTTAACAGTAAGCAGCAGTGGCTTGGGCAAGCAGTGGCCACCCCAGGGGGAGAACCAGCCAGCATCTCCCTAGATCCATGCCATGTTGGAACTTAGGGTGCTGGGAAACCAAGCAACCAGCTCACCTCCCTAGTAAGCAGCCACAAGCCTACTGGCACACCGGCTGAGAATCAAATATCCCACCCCACCCCACCCGTCGTAAAGCAAATGGGAGCCAGAGGCCTGAGCATCTCTTGGGAGGTTGACCATATGCAATATAGTAAATGGGGAGGATTTCCTTCTACCATTTGAAGGCAAATATTGTTAATACTGTTTTGCTTTGTTCTGATTAATTGTATTGCTCTAGTCAATATTCTGTTTTGATAAGATCTATAATGTTCTGTATTTGGTTTGACTTTACTATATCTGATTGAAAGAACAACTATTGTGAAGACAATGAGATATGCTATGGCACCTATTACTGTTATCCTGGTAGCCTGTTGTGACATTCTGTATTAATTTCACTGCACTGTCTCAAATGGCTTTGTTCTTTCTTGTTCTGTTGTATTTCACTACCTTCAAAATAAAAAATTTAAAAATTTAAAAAAACTAAACAACAACAAAAACAATAGAACATGAGAAAACAAGGTAACAAAATACCTCCAAAAACTCCCAACTCCACCAAAGCTGATCCATGAGCCATGAATAAGGAGAAACTCAAAAACAAAACAATGGAATTATATAAGGTAATTAAAAAGGGAATAACAACAACAAAACATATCAGTAAGGTACTGAGCAAGATGAAACATGATATAACTAAACAGATAATGGATTTAAAAAGGAAAAGGAGGAAAAGAAATTGCTCTAAAGGATATAACTGCATGCACATTTAAGTGTGTAGGACTGATAACCATATTACTAAGTTTTGGTTGGATCATTGAACAGAACTGTTTGCAGCCTCACTGTTTGAATGTCCACTTTGTATGTTTTAATTTTGTAACCTGAACAACTATTTCTAAGAGGACAATATGTAGTTTATCAACTAGTGATTTCTTATTGCTTTTTTAAAATTCTGTATTATTTCTACCCTTTTTTCTGTTTTTCTTTTTTTCTCTTTAAATAAAATTTTTTAAAAAGATGAAAAAGAAGAAGAAGAAGAAGAAGAAGAAGAAGAAGAAGAAGAAGAAGAAGAAGAAGAAGAAGAAGAAGAAGAAGAAGAAAAGAAGGACATTCAATCTTACTCATAGTAATAAAAAACACAAATGAAGACCATTCTGAAATACCTATCTCAGAATGTGAAAATTCCTGTTATTCTGAAATGCCATTTCTTTCCCAGCAGATTGCTGAAAAAGTAAGGACACACTGTTTGTAAAGCTCTGTGTAAACAAACTCTACCATCTTTTGATGATAAAAATGCAAAATGATACAACCCTTTGTGAAACCATCACATGCTAAATGTAGCAATATTAAAAGTGGCAAATGATATAAAATGTTGAGATTTGAGAAATTCAAGGCAAGAACTTAACAAGACTCCTTGAACTGTTCTCACAGAATTTCTACAAATGAAACCATGTCAAAATTAAAATATTAAAAGAGAAAAATCTATGATAATGGAGGATTGATTGGAATAAACTACAGAAGGCAGTGATAAGAGAAATTTGGCCATAATTTGGTTTTGCTGTGAAGACTATCACAGCAGCAAGAGTAAACAATGGTTTGATTTTGAATATATGTTTAAAGCTAGGACCAGCATGATTTCCTAATCAAGTAGATGTAAGGGTAAAGATGGAGAGCAACCATGATGACTGTTTCTGGCTGAGCAGATGAAGAGATGGAAGCAGCACTAACCCAGTGGGCAAGACATTGGGTAGGATAAATCGGATTATGAAAGAAGCTTGTGTAGTGAGGATGTGACTCACATACTTACGGCACGCTGCAGCCATCTCTACCTACTACTTCATGCAAACTCAGGTTTTGCTTCATAGAAGAAAAGGAAAGAGAGAGATTTTGCTTTCCAGGTCAACTCGTGAAGCCCACAAATAGGAGGAAGGTGAGTTATTCACAAGAATGTGCCCTCCTGTTTTTGCCTCTAGGATTTGGATTGATCAGAACATTTCTATGTGCCAACACTCTTTTTTATTTTGAAGAGAATAAAAACAAATGAAATAGAATAGAGTCAATCAAAACAAAACAAAACAATGAATGGTGTACAGGACTTCAAAGTAAGATAAAAGGAAATCAATAATGGCTACCATAATGCCTCTTATTATCTTCAAAATAACTGCCATACCATCAGGTATAACAAAATCAAACAAAAAAGAACAAAATAAAACCAATCCAAAAAAATTAAAGCAACACAGGACTTCAAAACAAAAGAATAGGAAAACAACAATAGCACCATAACTTTTGTTATCTTCAAAGTAGCTGCCTATGCCACCAGACATGATACAATCAAACATAACAAAACAGAATAAAATCAATCAAAACAAAACAATGAAAGCAATACAGGGCTTCAAAACAAGATCATAGGAAATCAATAATGGCTACCATAATATATTTCATTATCTTTGGAATAGCTGTCCATGCCATCAAATATAATAAAATCAAATAAAACAAAACAGAAAAAAAACAAACTATACAGAACAATGAAAACAATATGGGTTCCAAAACATGATAATAGATTAACAATGATCACTACTTTCATTTTTTAGACATTTCCTCACTTTCACTTTCACAATACCTATTGCACATTTTGGATTCCACTAACTCCTTCAGTTTTTTATACAAAGGAGACATGATATTCACCCATGTGAGTCAATCATTTCATCCACTAGCATGATCTCAAGTTGTATCCATTCACTATAAAAACCTCAAGGTTATCTTTCTTTACAGCTGAGGAGCTTTCCATTGTATAAAAATTTCCTGTCTTTATTATTCATTGTGCAGTTTATGGGGAAGCTACCTCTACTTTTTTCTGAGTTCCAGTCACATAGAGCAATCTATAAATTTTCTTTCAAGTTAAATGTGTTTCTTGTATAAAATATATGGGTGGATCCTGTCTCCTGATCCACTCTGCCTGTGTTTCTTTTTATTGGTAAATTAAAGTCATGTACATTAATGTTTATGACCAACATGCACTTGCTTGTCTCTGCCATGCCATTTTTCTGCCATTGGTTCCCTACTTTTCCCCTCCATTCAATTGTCTGCCTTGCTTGGTGATCACCCTCTAATGCTGTTCCTGGAATCATGGTCATTTTTCTCTCTCTCTAGAGTGCCTGTCACTATTCTTTATAGGTTGGTTTGGTGGTCAGGAATTCCTTCAGTTATTCTTTGTCTTGGAAGTATTTTGTTTCTCCATTAATTATGAAAGATAGTTTTGCAGGGTACATCAATCTGGGTTGGAAGTTGTTTCTTTTCAGGAGTTGAAATATTTCACTCCAGCCTCTTCTTGACTTGATGGTTTGTGTTGAGAATTCTGTCATGATTATGATGGTTTTTCCTTTATAGATGATCTGTTTCTTTTCTCTAATGGCCTTTAATGTTGTTTTTTATTGTGCTGAATTTCTGGTATCTTGATTATCATATGTCTGAATGTAGATTCATTTTGGTTATGGCTAGCTTGAGGTCTATATGCCTCACTTACCAGAATGTCACATCTTTTTCCCATGTTCTTACTATTACTTCTGTAAATAGTCTAAGGATTAAGCAGAATGAAATGCATTTGTGTTGATTCCTTCTTTTTTGCTGACACCTATCACTCTTAAATTATTTTTTGTTGCATCATCTTGCAGGTGTTGAATTGTTACTTTCTGGTTCCTTGTTATTTTTAAGAGATGGTTCCTTTCAAGATAGATCACAAGCTGCAAACCTGTCTTCAAGGTTTAAAAGTCTATCTTCAGTTTCTTTCCAGTGGTTTTGCCAGCTTTTAATGGAATTTTTAATTTCCTGGATATCTCTTTGAATCTGTTTCATGTATTCTAAATCTTTTTTATATTGTTCATTCAAGGTTTCCCTCATGTTCCTATACTCTTCTATTTTTTATCTGTCTTTTTTAGATATGCCAAGCAACACTTTTATTGTGTTTCTCATTTCTTTTTTTACCTGAGATAGTGTTTCTGTTCTAATTTGTTTTGGAGCCTCATGAAGTTGTTTCTCTACTTCAGTTGCCATCACTTCAGACATTTCAGGTGTGCGACTCCCAATCTCTTCTGTGTTTACATCTCCTGGACTTGCTCTACTTGGGTGGGAAGCCAGAGACTGTCTTTTGCTTCTTCGTCTTAACATATTCCTGGGTTCTTCTAGACAAGCAGGTAGTGGGTCCCAGGCACTTTCCACACTGCCTACACTTTCTCCTAAGCATGACTGATTGGTTCTCCTGGCCAATGCTTGTTATGGGCATCTGATGGTGGCCACTGTGTGTGCTGGTGCAGGGCTGGCTGCTGCTTTCCCCAGCCTGTACTTGTGAGCCAATACTCATAAGTCTTCTAGTCCTCACACACTTCACATGAGTTGTGAACACAGAATGAAAGCCTCTGTCCAATTTTATACCAGCATACCGGGATTAAGCAGAATGAAATGCATTTATTTTGGGAGTTCCCTTAATTAGTTTAAAAATGATAAGCTATTATGCCTTTATAAGTGCTGACTGAAAAAGCTGACACTTTTTTTGATTTTTTTTTATTTTAAGAGAGAGAAAAGAAAATTTTAAAAAGACAAAATAGAAAAAATAAGAAGAAAAGTAGAATACAGAGTTCAAAAAATTAACATAAAATCACTAGTTGATACATTACATATTAACAATAGTTGTTAATAGACAACATAAATAAACAATAGTTGTTTAACAATAGTTGTTAAAGTTACAAAGTCAAAGCATAAAAACTGGCTAGACACTCAAACATTGACAGTACAAACTCTTCTCTTCAGTGATCTAACAAAAGCTCAGTAATATGGTCATCTACACACTATACATACAATTACATCCTTTAGAGCAGTTTCCTTCCCTTTCACTTTTACAATAGTTATTATATCTATTACACTTTTTGGATACCATTATTCTGTCCATTCTTATTAGTTTTTACACTAGAGAGACAATGTGATATTTACTAATGTGAATCTTGTTTATTGCACTAATGAGGATATTCTCAAGTTGCCTGCATTTACCAATATAGACCTCAAGATCATCCTTTTTAATAGCTGAATAGTATTCCATTGAATAAAAATACATTTTTTTATCCACTTTGCAGTTGATGGGTATTTTGGTTATTTTCAAGATTTAGCTATCACAAATTGTGCTGCTATGAACATGGGTGCACATATATCACTGTGATATGACCTTTTCAATTTTTTCTGGGAAAATACCCAGGAAGGCAGTAGCTGGATTGAATGGAACTTCCAATCCTAATTTTTTGGGGAATCTCCATACTGACCTCCACAGTGGTTGCACCAGTCTTCACTCCCACCAACAGTGAAGAAGTGTTCCTTTTTCCCTGCATCCTCACCAACATTTGTTATCACTTGTTTTCTTGATGGCAGCCATTCTTTCTGGGGTGAGATGAAATCTCATTGTTTTAATTTGCATTTCTCGAATGACCAGTGATGGTGAACATTTCTTCATGTATTTCTTTGCCATTTGTATATCTTCATCTGAGAACTGTGTTTTAATCTCAGATGCCCATTTTTGGAGAAGGTCTTTGAATTTGGGGGCTTGATGTTTTTCAGTTCTTTATATGTTCTGGATATAAGTCCTTTGTCTGAGGGATTCTTGGCTAAGATTCTTTCCCATTCTGTGGGTTTTCATTTCTCTCTGTTGGTGATTTCTATTGAAGTACAAAAACTTTTTAGTAATATGAGATCCCAGCTTTTGACTCATTGTAGTATTTCCCATGTGGTTTGTATTTTATTCATGAATTGTCTCCCTACCCCTATGTCTCCAAGATTTTTACCTACTTTGTCTTAAAGTAGATTTAGTATTTCTGTTTTAATATTTAGATCCTTGATCCATTTTGATTTCGGTTTAGTGTATGGTGATAGGCATGGGTCTATTTTCAGTCTTCAGCATGTGGAGAGCCAATTTTTCCAACATCATTTATTAAAGAGGCTATCTTTTTTCCAGTGAACATGTTTAACACCTTTGTCAAATATTAGGTGACTGGGTGTCTTTGTAGTTGTGCTTGCATCTTCTAATCTCTTCCACTGATCCTCAGGTCTGTTTCTTTGCCAGTACCATGCTGATTTTATTACTGTGGTTTTGTAGTATAGTTTCAAGTCAGGAATTGAGATGCCTCCTGTTTTGCCTTTGTTGGCCAATATCGTCTTTGCTATTCTAGGTTTCTTCTGTTTCCAAATGAATTTCAGGAATATTTTCTCTAGATCTGTAATGTATGTTAATGGTATTTTGATTGGGATTGCACTAAATCTGTATAACAGTTCTGGGAGTGTGGCCATTTTCACAATATTGATTCTTCCTGACCAAGAGCAAGGAATATCCTTCCATTTTCTGATATCCTCTTCAATCTCCCTTTTAGGGTAGTATAATTTTCAATATATAGGTCTTTTACATTCTTGGTTAGGTTGATTCCTAGGTATTTCATTTTTTTAAATGTTATTCTGAAAGGTGATATTTCCATAATTTCTCTCAGTGAGTTTTTTGTTTATTTACAGGAATGCTATTGATTGTTGAGTGTTGATTTTGTATCCAGCTACATTGCTGAATTTGTATATTACCTCTAGTAGTCTTTTAATGGTGTTTTTAGGGTCTTCTATGTAGAGTATCATGTCATCTGCAAATGATGGTAATTTAACTTCTTTTCCAATTTTTAATCCTTTTATTTCTCCCTCTTGTCTGATTGCTCTGGCTAATATTTCCAGAACTATGTTGAATAGGAGTGTTGATAGTGGACATCCTTGTCTTGTTCCTGATTTTAGAGTGAAGACTTTCAGTTTTTGTCCATTTAGTATAATGTTGACAGTTGGTTTGTCATGGATGGCCTTTATGAGATTGAGGTACATACTGTCTATTCTGAGTTTCTGTAGGGTTTTTATCATGAACAGGTGTTGGACTTTATCAAATGCTTTTTCTGCATCTATTGAGATGACCATGTGGTTTTTGGGTTTTTGGCTCTGCCGATGTGGTTGGTGTATTACGTTTATTCATTTGTATATGTTGAACCATCCCTGCATTCCTGGAATAAATCCCACTTTGTCATGGTGTATAATCTTAATGATTTGCTGCATTCTATTTACCAATATTTTGTTGAGAATCTTTGCATGAATATTCATTAGTGAGATTGGTCTATAGTTCTCCTTTTTGGTTGGCTCTTTCTCTGGTTTTGGTATCAGAGTAATACTTTCCTCCAAGATTGAGTTAGGGAGGATGGCTTCTCTTTCAATTTTGTTGAAGAGTTTAAGGAGTATTGGCATTAAATCTTCTCTAAATTTTTTATAGAATTCAGCTGTGAATCCATCAGGACCTGGGCTTTTCTTTGTTGGTAAGTTTTTAGTACATTTTCAATTTCAATAGCTGATATTGGGTTATTCAAAAGTACTATATCTTCTTGGTTGAGCTTTGGTAGTTCATATGTTCCTACAAATCTATCCATTTCCTCTGTGTTTTCCATCCTATGTGAGTAGAGATTTTCAAAGTAGGTAATCATGATCTTTTGAATTTCCATGGGACATGTAGTAATTTCCTTCTTTTCAGTCCTTATTGCATGAATTTGAGTTTTTTCTTTCTTTTTCTTAATAAGTTTGGCTAGGGATTTGTCAATTTTGTTTATTCTCTCAAAAACCCAGCTTTTTGATTCATTTATTTATTATATTTTTTAGTATTAATTGCATTGATTTCTGTTCTAGTCTTTACAATTTCCTCTCTTCTATGAGCTGTGGTTTTAACTTGTTCTTTTTCTAGAAGCTTGAGATGAAGCATTAGGTTGTTTATTTGTGCTTGTTCTGTTTTTTTGATATGACAATTTATTCTATATATTTTCCTCTTAAGACCACTTTCATTGCATCCCACAGATTACAGCATGTTGTTTCTGCATTTTCATTGAATTGTAGGTATTGCTTTATTTCTTCTTTAATTTCATCTGTAGCCCACTGGTTATTCAAAAGGTTGTTATTTAATTTCCATGTATTTAGGAAGGTTTTGCAATTTCTTCTGCCATTAATTTCCAATTTCAGTATGCTGTGGTCAGATATTACACATGGGATAATTTCAGTCCCTTTGCATTCACTTAAGAATGTTTTATGGGATAATATATGGTCTAGTTTAAAGAATGTTCCATGCCCTGCTGAGAAGAATGTGTATTCTGATGTGGTTGGGTGGAACACTCTTGTAAACATCTACTAAGTCCAATTGCTCACAGGTATGATTCAGTTCTATTATTTCTTCACTGAGTTTTTGTCTAGTTGATCTATCTCTTTATGACAATGGGGTGTTAAGGTCCCCTGTTATAATTGTGTTCTTGTGTATTTGGTTTCTCATGTCCATTAGTATCTGTATTATATAGTTGGGTGCTCCTGTATTTGGTAGTTAGTTCTTCCTCTTGTAGTTTTCCACTAATAAGTAGGTAGTGGCCTTCTTTATCTCTTTTAATCATTTTAGGTTTGAAGTTCACTTTGTCTGCAAACAGAATAGCTACCCCTGATTTTTTTCTGGGATTCCTGTTGCATGGAATAGTTTTCCATCCTTTGATTTTTAATCTATGAGTTTCATTTTTAGTCAGATGTGTTTCTTGTATACAGCATATTGTGGGATCCTGTCTCTTGGTGCATTCCATCAAACTGTTTCTTTTAATAGGTGAATTGAGCCCATTTACATTTATGGATATCACTTATCTGTACTGGCTTGACTTTGCCATGTTGTGCTCCTGTTGCTGGTTTCCTGCTTTTCTCCCTTGTTTAACTTCTTGTCCAGCCTGGTGGTTTCTTTCTGTTGTTGTTCCGTAGATTGTGGTCATTTTTATCTCTGTCTAGCATGTATTTTGACATTCTCTCTAAGGTTGATTTGGTGGGCATAAATTTCTTTTGTTGTTCTTTGTCATGGAAGTATCTTGTTTCTCCATTAAATTTGAAAGACAGTTTTGCTAGATACATCAGTCTGGGTTGAAAGTTGTTTTCTTTTAGGCTTGAAATACTTCACTCCAAGCTCCTCTTAACCTGAAGGTTTGCACTGAGTAGTCTGCCATGAATCTAATAGGCTTTTCTTGATAGGTGAGTTGTGTCTTTTCTCTAACAGCTTTTTGTATTCTGTTTTTATGCTGTGTCTGAGATCTTAATTATTATATGTCTGGGTGTAGATTTATGTTGGTTGTGATTGTTTGGCATTTTATATGCCTCACTTATTTGTATATCAGATTTTTTTTTCACATGTTCGGGAAGTTTTCTACCATTACTTCTGTGAACAGCTTAGTTATGTCCTTTGCATTGTCTCCTGCCTCGTCACTTATGCCTATTAATGTTACATTGTTTCTCCTGGCATCATCCTGAAGCTGCTGAATTGTCATTTCATGCTGCTTTGTTGTTTTTATAAGTTCTACCCTGTCATGATCACTATCTGTGATCCTGTCCTCAAGGTCCGAAATTCTATCCTCAGCTTCATTTAAATGATTTTGCCAGCTTTCAGTACAAGTTTTTGTTTCTTGGATATCTCTTTGGATTTGATTCATAGATTCTGCTTGTTTTCTGCATTGTTCATTCAGAGTTTAAATCAATTTCCCATGCTCCTGTATTTTTTTAATCTATTTCTTCTCTAGCTATGTTGAGCAACTCATTTACTACGGTTGTTATTTTTGTCTTTACATAAGACATTATTTCTAATTTGAGGTTCTCTATAGCCTCGTGGATTTGTTTCTTTACTTCATTTGCTATCTTTTCAGAGATTTCCAGGGTATGACTTTTAAAGTCCTCTATTTCATTGTTACCTGTACTTGCTCCTGATGGGCTAGCTGTTCAAGATTGCATTTTGCCTTTTTTAGTCATTTTCACCTTTTTTGCCTTTTTATTTAGTCATTTTCACATTTTCGGTAAGTATGTGCTCTTTCTTTTCCAACAGTCACAACTGTCCATAGTGTGAGTTTTAGGATCGTACTGTGTGGTTGATGATTGTCAAATTGCTGGGTACCACAGTGAAGAGGATATCCAGTAACCTGATTTCCTCCTACATGGCCTGTTGGGTGAGTCCTATATTCTTTCTAGGCTAACTAGCATAGAAGTATTGATGTAGGGCAACTCGTAGTTCCTCCTATTGTTATATCTTCAGGTTGTTGCAGGTCAACAGATCACCCTAGCTATAGTGTTTGTGTCAACTGAGCCCCTACAGTGTCACTGAGGGTCTCATAATTTCCTTTAATTTTATCTTAAGTGGAGGGGGCATTATTGGCACACTCCTCAACCTGTCTGATGTTCTCCATGGGAGGGGAATTACCCACTCTCTTGCCAGGTTCACCAAGGTCTTATAGTTGGAGGGAGTTTCACTTCTGCTCCTATTTACCCACTGCAGACCTCTATTTTAGGGGCAAACTCACCACACTGACTGGAACCTGCTGAGGTCTTCTGTTTTGGTGAGGGGTTCCTGAGTCTCTCATCCAGCCAGCACAGTAATCCACTGTAGTCCAAGTTTCTGATGTTCCCAGTGGAAGGGCAGGCCCAGAAGAAGCAGTCTTGGGTAGTTTAGGCCTGGGGCAGAAAAGCTGACACTTTTACACCTGAGGTTGAGATCTATATTTACACTGAGCATTAATTCAAGACTTTGTTATGTTCAATTTATCATACTGTCTCTGTCTCGTGAAAATGCCTATTATTCTGTGTGTCTTTTAGTAAGGGCAACCTACATTGCATCTAAATCTACTCAAACATTGTGTTCTTCTAAGTGCTCTACTATGAGCACATTAAGTACACAAGTTTTCTTCAACAGTGAACAGACAGCATTAGTTTATGGTATATTTAATGAGAGAAACAAGAAGATAAATCCCTCCAATCAATGTTTAGTATAATCAGAGTGATATGGTTATCACTCTGTGGTCTAACATATGATTCCTTTTGATGTTTCCTACTAGAAGGAATCTAGAATGTAACCTATCAACTCACACTACTTAGCAAGAAAATGTTTCCATTTCTCTTTTCTTCTGTCCTATTTTATAATGTCTTTGAACTCCAAATTAGCCTTTTTTGGGGGAAAGAGCTCCTATGGAATCAATATAGGTGTCTACTTTATTTTGAGCTGAATTAAATGGCAATTTTAAATATGATCAACTTCTAAAATAATATAAATATTGTAAGATCCATTTATATAAGCCTAATTCTTTATTCTAATATAACTTTGTTTAAAATGGTTAAATGCTTGCTGTTCTTCTATCTTAAATGCCTATAACTCAGATGTTAGTTAGAGATCCCTTGAAAATTTAGATATGATTGTCTCAGAGTGCTGACAATTCTCCAATTCATAATGACTAAATCTTCATGATTGCTGTATAACTTATGGGGTTTAGTGTTTATTTGTGTGTTCTGCTTCCAGCCTTTGCACATAATGCTGGTGCATATATTTAGCCTTTTCTCCGAATTTCATTAAAAACAAAAACCTCTACTTACTCTGAGTAGAAACCTGGCATTAAGAAGCAAGTGATACTGAACATAGAGACCAGTGGTTTTGTGTCTATTGCTTGCAAGAAAACAAGGGAGAGGAAGGTAGTAGAGGAATAGGATGAAATCTGTGTAGAAGGTGGGAAACATCCTGAAATTTGGGGTGGTACAGAGTACCAGGTAAATTTGATGTAATGAATATGCAGGATAAAATATCTGAATATGAAAAGAAATCAGAGCAAAGGATGTGGGAGAAAAGAAAAAGAGAAAGAGAATGAGAGAAAGGAAAGAAGTGGGAGAGAAAGGGAAGAGGAGGGAAGGATGAAGTAAAGGTGTAGGTAAAAAGGAATTCACAGGATTTGCATATACGCTGGGGAAGCAGGGATGTATATAACCGGGGACAAGCCACTAACAAGCAGAGTCAGGGTCCTTCCAAGGTAGACTAACACTATTACAGTTATTAAGGAAAATGTAGAGGCTGGTGAATGACAGAAAATATATCTGTAAGTACAAAGTAAATGTTTTTGTAAAATTATTTTCAAAGCATTTCTTATGTCTGACAGAAGTGGCCTTTATTATCTGTAATAATCATATATATATATTTCAGTGAATTTGCTTAATTCATAGCCATTGTTTCTGAAGATTATTTACTTGTGATTTATTCTTCTTTGTACTCTATACTTTTCATCAAATATTTGAGCTGCAGATCATTCAATAATGTAACACTGAGCTATGACACCTGGTTATAGAACATCTGTTTTCTAAAATACAACTGGCGGTAGAAAGGGACAGCTCATCATTATAGAGAGTGAAATCCCTCATCCTTTTGATTCACATAATATTAAGTTCACTGTACAAACATAATGGAAAAGACACTGGGTTTATTTCAACAATTATATGAATACAGTCCTTTTGAATTCTAGATTGTAAAACCTCTTACTTGAAAATGTATGAGATATTCAAGCTATATGCTCTAATTTTACCTCAGTACTCAGAATTTGCTACTCATGAAATACATAGACCTGTTTTTTTTTAAATCAATGAATTTGATCATATTTTGGAACCTCATTTCTTGCTCAGTGGAGTTGTCATGACAACAGGGAAGGGTGCTATGGGAAGCTATCATTTCAAACTTCTGCCGCAGTTATTCTTGTGTGTGGTCCAGACAGAGAAAATAATATAATGGTGCTTTGACTGACACTTGTACTTAATGTGCACTATGCTTGTGTGGTGGTCCTGAAGAGTCACTGTAAAAAGTGCTGGCCTTGTCCTATTTCTCTAGTTCAGGTTTACTTATCCTGATTCCATTCCAGTTTAGTGACTGATGAGATTATTTTTACATGAACAGTATTGTGTTATTTCTTGGTTCTTGAAACAAACAAGGTGGGTGACATGGCATTAAAACCATTTAATTTGCTAAGTGGTTGTATTAGACATTTGCATTAGTAAAACACATTCTGTACAAATATGGGGTTAGCTTTGATTATAAATCCTTCCCACTAATGATATGGCTTTAGGCTTTCAAATATATTTTATGTATTAGCTTTCAGACATTTCTTTAATATCTGGTATTTTTGTTAAAGTTATCCATATCCGATAGGTCAAATGGCAATTTCTAAGGTCCTAAATAAACTGAATATTTTCATTTTAGTTAGAAGTTTGGACATTTTTTGTTTGGTTTTTGGCAAGTTGGACTAATTTCCTCTGAAACTAGGCTCATCTGTTTGGCAATGCACTTTTTAGGTTAGGCTTTTTGGGATTAATGACAAATTTTATGAAGGGCACAGTATGAAGAATAAAAGAAGATCAGTTTATAAGAAGTGCTTACGAGGATTTAAATTAGATAATAGTATGCAAGAGAGGCATTCTCTGGTTCCTTATAAAGTAAAAAAGAGATTCTATTTATGGCCTATAATTTATTGTTTGGGGTGAGTCAAAAATGAGTAATAGCTCTGTTTTTATGTTGAAAGTCACAAAAATCATAAATAAATCTTAATATACAGAAACAGTCTGTTTATAATGGTTTCTCTCTTTTGTTCATTATAAAATGTGAACAAGGTAAATTGTACACTATCCACTGCTATAAAATTTTGTCCTGCTCTCCCCTTGCCCTGGATCCATGCTTTGAAACCCAAAACATGAGTGGTTTCCTGAAAGAAAAGGAAGACACACCAGCATCCTGTTCACACATAGGCTCTTCAAGCCAGACTACTACAGTTACACCAACTATAATCTCTGAAGGCATTTATAGAAAAGTCTTCCATTCCATCTGTTGCATTTTAATCCTGGATGGTATTTAGATGTCTTCCAAGAGTCATCTTTGTGTCCAATCTCTGCATGATTCCTGTTATATCAGTCTGAAAAAACATCGATTAGGAAATTTCCCTCTAAAATCTAACTTTCATGGCTGGACATGGTAATGCATGCCTGTAACCCCAGCATTTAGACGACAGAGGCAATAGGATTGCTGTGAGTTCAAGGCCAGCCAGAGGTAAAAAGCAAGACTTTGTCTTGATAAAAGAAGGAAAGAAAGAAAGAGAGAAATAGAGAGAGAGAGAAGAAGGGAGAAGGAAGGAAGGAAGGAAGGAAGGAAGGAAGGAAGGAAGGAAGGAAGGAAACAAGGAAAGAAACAAGGAAGGAAGGAAGGAAGGAAGGAAGGAAGGAAGGAAGGAAGGAAGGAAGGGAAGAAAGAAAATATGACTCTCTTATTCCACTGTAAATTAAAATCAAGAAGGATATTCAGGAAGTGATGCACTCAAGATCAAACTATGTTCCAAACTTGAAGGAGGTACAGACACTTATGATCCTGAGAACTGACTAGCTATGGCTATATAGTCTCTCTTCAAGGCAGTAACATCCACAGCCACTGTAGAAGAGTTGTCACCTCTCATCAGCCCTAAAGATGCACCTGGCCATGGTTAAACCTGCAAAATGTCATTGTCACCACTGTTATCCACAACTGTCACTTCTGAGGGATAAGATTGGAGCCAGATAGGAGGGATGCAAAGAAAGAAAGAATTCAGTATGTGTGACAGATGAATTGAAATTAAATAGTTTTGTATTTGATGATGCACCTATTTATGAATAAATTTCATTCTTTTGTAAAACACCTGTACTATGTAATTTAGCTTAGACTAATGGGAACCAAAGCTCACTGGAATCATTTCATTGCATTTTCCCTGTCTTTTGGTCAGAACCTGATTTAGATTTGGGGGGTACATTATGCACAGTGTTTGTCAGGTGCAGAGGGCCTCCTGAGCAAAAGTGTTTGATTCTGCTCGCCATTACATGTATTTCTCAAATAAGTTTTGTTTAACATGTGGCCTGCCCTAATGTGCTCTTGGGCCATATTCTAAAGATTCAGAGGTGGACATGAAGTCTTGGCAGCCAACCAGTGCACCATTCCCTTAGGAAAAAAACTGCCTCCAGCAGTCCTTTTTAAGATTTTTCATAAGTCACTCTCATCTTCTGCTTCCCCACTTCTTCACTAGAATGTGCATATGAAACTTTCCAGAGAGCAAGACTATATTTAGTAGGTATCTTTCCAATAATTATCTTGAACTACAGAGTCACAAGTCCTTCATGAATATTTAGAAAAAGGACTAGTTGTAGAAAATTCACAGAGCCTGGAACATACCATAAATAGTTGACTCATGTGAATGAATGAAATAAAGAGTTCATAGATTGATGAAATAGCTTTAGATAAATCAATT
>PVLA01015574.1:0-25332 GCA_004027455.1 Hydrochoerus hydrochaeris
TCTTTTGCTCTGGCTGCTGCCTTGAAGTGCTGCCCCACTGCCATGCCTCCCTGCCTTGGAGTCAGCTGATTATGGACTGAAACCTCCAGAAACTGCGAGCTAAATAAACCTTTCCTTTCTCCATTTTGGGTGTCAGGTGTTTTGTCTCAGCAACGAGAGAAAAGTAACCAAGACAGTTTACCTATGTTAAGTTAATATTTTTGCTCTGATTCAGTCATTTCAAAAAATGCTGCCAGTTGTTGCTCCACTACCACCAGCATGCGACTCAACATGTAAAACTCACTTTCCATGAAAGCACTCCATTACCTCCAACTAACAACCAGAGGCCTTAAATGAGCTATTTTTTTCATCCTAGCAACTAGTGCACTGTAAAAGTATTCAGTCTTTAGATAATGTTTAGATTTTGGGCCTCAAGATATTGTTTACCAGTCTTTTTCTGTGCCTCCCACACAGTGGTGAATTTCAACAAAGTCCATGAGCTGTTTTTGTAACATTACTTCTTTTCCCTTGATTTGAGTAATAAATTTATGCAGTAAAAGATCTGACACTGTTGGACGCTTTTCATAATCTTTAGTCAAACATCTGCACTGACGAGAAAGAACACGTGATTAGAAGGTAATTTAGAGTATTGAAACTGTCATTCAGATTCCTAAAAAAGCTACTTTTCTCTAAGCAAGTGTCACTTATAAAATGCTCAGCATGAACACAGTGCAAAAAATATTAAACCTGAAGGTGAAGAATGTCTGAAATGCACACATCTCTGAGTGATGCTGCTGCAGTGACAACTTTCAACTTGATGTTGCTCCCTCTGCTTTGTGCAAGAATCCTGCAGTGATGATGAAACTGCCTCCACTGTAAGCCCCCTGGACAAGTTGCAAGCTAAAGACAGAGGACAACAAAGCCATCACTGTCTTAAGGTGCATCTGAAATTACAAACTGTTCCACTTCCTTTCAGAATGGTTTTGAAGGCTTCTCAATAGATGTATTTTTTCTGGTGATATAAATGTTAACCCATTTGAGAAGGCCAGTCTTCTGAGGATGTTTAAATTCTATGACCACAGGTGTTTTTAAGGTCATAAGGTCTATATATTGATGAAATCACACCTGTGGATGGATTCAACCAGAGCACATCCATGAGAGAAAATAAGGCCAGTGTGACCAACTTGGAGGACAACACAGAAGTATTTGAAGTTTATGATGTTTAATCAGCTGTGACAGCTGTCTTCAAATATTTTGGAAGAGGAGTTTGACCAGTTCTCAGTGGACACAAGGGGGAAAAACTAGCATTGATTGGAAGAATCAAGGGAGCAACAGATTTCAGGTTAGTGTCAAGAACTTTGCAAGTGCAGTTTACCAATGTGCAATGTGCTGCCTTGGGAAGCATGATGATCTTCACTAGGGATAGTTACATGTGGATGGATCCATCACTCAGGGACCACGTCCAAGAAAAATTTAAGCTCCACATGGAAGTTTGAGTGCTATAATTTTCTAAGGATTTTCTGAGATAGAGGCTCTATAATTGTGAAAAATCAGATTGTCATTTGAAGATATTAAAAAAGAAAAAGCAGGAAAGGAGAAAGAGAAGGAAGAAGAGGGAAGGAGGAGGAAGACAGAAAGGAGAAGCAGGAGGAAGAGTAGGAGGGGAAAAGAGCAAGACAAGAAGGGGAGGAAGAGGAGGAGCAGCAGAAAAGGAGGAGGAAGTTGAAAAGGAAGGAAGAAGAGAAGAATGAGGAGGAGGATGGGAGGAAAAGAAGGGGAGGAGAAAAAAGGAAGAGGAGGAAAGGAGGGAAATGAAAGAAGAAGAGGAGGAAGAAGAAAGGAGGAAGAGGAGAAGGGAGAGGAAGAGGAGGAAGAGAAAAAGGAGAAGCAGGCAGAGGAGCATGAGGAGGACAAAAGAGAGGAGAGAAAAAAAGGAAGAGGAGGTGATGCGGAAGAGAAGGGAAAGGAAGAGGCAGGGAGAGAAGTGACCACTGCTGCCCAGTCCTTAGCTTTCCAACACCACTGGGAATCAGCTCTGCTGATCCTTCTGGGATGACAGTTTGTCAATTTATTTCATTGGGCTTAACCAGAAAGATAGTTTTCCAAGGTTGCTAAAATATGCTACAAAATAAAGGTGATGATATCTGAGAATAAGGTGAAATGCTTGTAGTTTACATTTAGTTCAACAGAAATTGGCAGCAACACTCATAGCCATGTAGTCTGAAGAGTCACATGTGGAACTATTTTATTGAAGTCAAACTTTACCAAACAGCCAATGTGTACCAGGCACGTGGCTGACACTAGAGTGACAGTGACACAGGGCATACTCAGGGTTTTCAGTTGCTTACTGTCCAATTAGAAAGACACCAAAACAGTGAAGTTCAATCAAATTGGCAATGTTAGTAGTGAAAGAAGAACAAAACATAATGGCACGTGGGACAGACTACTAACCGCCTGCAAGACACTAAGAAATGTTTCTGGGTGGGAACTGTGAAGACTATGGGAAAGAAACCAATATCCATAGGGAATCTGTATTCCCATAAGGAGCTGCAGAGAGGAGCCAGGCACTGGGAATCACAGGGATCCCTTTCCTAAGGACTTGAGAAATGGGACTGGCATTTATTAAATATCATGTAGTTAGGGCACACTCTTAGGAATATCTGGTCAGTGAAAACTTCAAAAAATGATTATAGTCCATCTTGAATTCTTCCAAACTCTTAAGTCTCTTGCCTGTAGGAGACCATGCAGGTGTTCTTCTAGGAAAACCAATGGTGGCTGTGTTCTCTGCTTTCTTTGCCCTTTCTCCATTTTCTGAATAAAGTCTGGCACACTAAATCTCAGTGGCCCCTCCTTCCTATTAACAACCAGAGGTTATCCCTGACCTTACACATTTAAAGTGAAGACATGTTGAAATTGTAAAACAGGTTCACGGGACTGATTCTTTATAAACAGCTGACTCCTAGTTTCTAGTCAACTGTAGGGAAGTACTGCAGCTGTGATAAATATTTGTCAAATTAACAGTGTTCCTTGAATTCTTAATGCATATGCATTATTTTTTTTGGTGCCAAGAACCCACACTTGCTGGGCAGGTGCTGTGCCACTGAGCTACAACCCTGACTCCGCATATGCTTTTCATAAGTACGATTTTCTGATTCACTGATTGCAGTGAAAATTCTGAGTGTAATGAGAATTAGTGATGCAGACAAATGAAGGCTAAAGAACTGACTAACCAGACAGTGGGTGAGCAGGTGGGAGTCGCTGAGGGCAGAGCTGCAACAAGCAGGTGGACAAGAGACCATGTCCACAGGTGACCAAGTGCCCACAGAAGCACAGCTATTGATCCATGAATAAACTGGACCCCCAGGTCAGTATTTACACAGTGATCAATAGACTGAACATTTAGAGGACACTACTAAAAATAACCCCTGGACCTGCTTAACAAGAAGGAACAGGAGGAGATTTAGAAGCCCAGTGGCATTTCTGAAAAAAGCACAGTTCAAAGTTCAGGCAGGCTGATAGCAATTTGGTTTTTCTTACATATTCTATTGTTACTCACTTGCTAATGAAGTCATTGAATTCTGCTGACCATAGCTCAGGCTGCCTTAGCTGTGGGGGTGGGTTCCTAGAAAAGAAGAATCACGGTTGGAAGGTGTCCACTGGTCAGTCAGCACCACCCAAGAAGCACAGACAGACTAACACAAAAGTGCACCTGCAGGTGCTGCCGTGATAGTCAAAGGCTGCCACTGATTTCCAGTTAGAAGTGAGTCAGTAATTAATCATTGTACACATAAAATGATAGGCTCCTTGTTTTTCTGAAAGCATTGAAGATATGCTCTGATTTTTTCCAACAGTTCATTTTTTCTTTTAAAGAATCTTCTTGCTTTTATCTGCGAGAACTCAGGGAAATCGTCTGTACTTAACAGACTAGAAACAATGAATATTGGGGTAAAGATTCTTTTCTTCTATAAGTCTTGCAGAAGTCTCTGAGGAATACCCAGGGTGCAGAGAGATGAGTTTAAAGTTGAACTGTTTGGAGTAGGTAGGAAACTGCCATGGAGGAGCATAAGAGAGTACCTCTCTGATTGTTCTTTTGTTACTGGGTACATGGGAGGAAATGAGTATTACAGAGTGTTACAAAAGCAAGGAACTGAAAAATGTTAATAGCTGTAAAGCTCTGAATGCCACTTAAAAGATTTTATTATTAACTCTTTTCATTGTTAAGCTGAACAAATCTTTTTATTTTTGGCCTGTCCATGAATACAAAGGAACATCACTTGAAAATGAGGCTGATCTAACGTTGTAATCAAGCAACATTGATCAACCATGATAGCTGAATTCACTACAGGGCTGCTTTATGTTCATTCTAACAGTTGTTTGTTTTTGTTAGTGGAATGTAAATTCTTTGCCTTAGTTTTGCATTGCTCCTTAAATAGCTGATGAAATTAATGTACAGTTTGTACAGGTTCATTAAAAGAAAGTACAGCTACTCATCTACCCCAGATCACAACAAAGCTCATTTCCCAATCCTTAGGACTATCTGAAGATTGCTGATCTGCACATAAAAAGTGGTGCCTTTTACCAAAAAAAAAAATCTCTTTTTATCTCTTGTTCCTTGAAAGTTTCCTTTTATGAGACTTCCTGACTTACTTGGAGTATAACAAAGTTTTGATGATTTCATAACACTTAGAAGTGGGTAGCTTTTCAGACTCTATCTACATATTTCCACCATTAAGAATCTGAAAATTCCCATTGGAAATACACTAGTGATAGAAATAAGACATAATTTATTTGTTTCCTTTCCAGAATCACTTGGCACACTGCTTGTGAAGGAGGGACAATGTTTGCCATCCTCCAGCCTCCATGTGGCACTGAAACCAAGAGTAAAAGCAGTAGGCTAACTACTGTGGTCCAAATCACAACTAAAATGCCTTAGCAAATACTGGATTCATCTTACAAACTGAATTATAAAGTATGAAAAACTGAATTTTCCTTACTTTATAAAATTAAATAAAGTATCCAGAACTGGTATACAGAACATTCCCCCTCATTTCTCACTTAACAAATAAGTACTAGTATATTTTACAAATAGTAGTAACTAAGATGACACTGAAATTGTTAGGTAAAACAAAAGTCATACATAAAGTATTATAACTCAGAACATCTACACTGATAGGAAATTCAAGACTAAAAAACCCAAATGCAATCATGTTAGGTGAAAAAGTTGGTTCAGAAAGATGAAATAGT
This sequence comes from Hydrochoerus hydrochaeris, assembly GCA_004027455.1. NCBI lineage: Eukaryota > Metazoa > Chordata > Mammalia > Rodentia > Hydrochaeridae > Hydrochoerus > Hydrochoerus hydrochaeris. The sequence continues at coordinate 5,224 of PVLA01015574.1, forward strand.
TCATGTTTTTTTTTCACTCATGTTGGATATAAAAAGAAGACACAGAGAGATAACATGAATGTAGAAGGGAGACTATTAGAGAAGAACAGAACAAGGAGGAGGGAAGAAGGAAGGGAAACGGGAATGATGGGAGGATGGGAACCACCGAAGAATGTCATATGCATGGACCAGTCTGCTGAATGAGATCCACTCTCTGTACAGCTAGTCTGCACTAACATAAAAAGAAAAAAAATAAAATGGCCAACAAAGTTAAAAATTACAAATGCTTTGGTATTATAATCAAGTTACATGCCAAATATTGCAAGTGTATCCATTTGGGAATGGATGTAACATGTAGACATTATTTAGGACTAGACCAACCCCGCCACTTCTAGCAAAGATTTATATTTCTGTGTCATTATGATGTTGAAGACATAAAATCTGCTTAATGGAGAGGGTACAAGCAAACTGTAACATAGCCCCCTACCCTGACCTGGGTCCCTGCCACCATGGGCTCCATGCATGCATTCCATTAGGGTTAATGGAATGTTCTCTGAAACAACACGCTGATGATTAAGAACAAGCAATCTTTCTGCATTCATTTTCTGAAATATCTACAACTAGTAACAAATATATATCACATATATAATACAGTATTTATTTAAATTTTTTTTATTTTAAAGAGAATAAAACAAAAGAGAACAAAGCAAATCAGAACAGAACAATGCAAGCAACACAGCACTTCACAAGACAACTGGACATCAATGGTAGCAACCATAATGTCTCTTTTCTTTGGCACAGTTGAGCATACCTTCCCACACAATAATATCAAACATAACAAAATACTATAAAACCATTCAAAAGAATGAAAACATTACAGGACTTTAAAACCAAGTAACAGGAAATGAACAATGTCTACTATAATATCTCATTTTCCTCAAAAAATTTGTCTGTATCATCTCACATAATAAAATCAAATAGAACACAACAGGATAGAACCAATCAAAACAGAAAAACAAGGACTTCAAAACAAGATAATAGGAAATCAGCAATGGCTGCCACAATGTCTTGTTTTCTTCAAAATAGCTATTTATACCATCACACATAATAAAATCAGACAAAACAGAATAAAACGCATCAAACCAATGAATGAAAGCATTATAAGACTTCAAACCAATATAATAGGAAACCATGATTACCATAAAATATCCCATTATATTCAAAATAGCTGTCTGTACCATCTGATAGCATAAAATCTAACAAAATAAGTCAGAACAAAGCCAAACCTTAACAAAATTGTGTAAATAATGCAAGAGTTCAAAATAAGACGGTAAGAAATTGACAGCATTTTTCCACCTTTCCCTCCCAGGTGTTTCCTCCCCTTTGCTCTTATATTAACTATTTTTCTTTTGGATCCCATTAACTCCTTCCATTTCTTATGCTAGGATTCAAGCGTATGAGTTTGAACTGTTTCAGCCATGAACATGATCTCCAGTTGTGTCCATTTATCTACAGGAGCCTTGAGATTATTTTACTTTATAGCTGGGTAGCTTTCCATTGTATGAAAATACCATATCTTTCTTATCCATTCTGCAGTTGATGGGCAAGTTACTCTTGATTTTTTTTTCTGCTCTCCTGTCACATGGAACAATTGTTTTCTCTCCTTTGATTTTAAGTCTATGAATTTCCTTTCCAGTTAGATGTGTTTCTTGTATACAGTATACTGATGGATCTTGTTTCTTGATCCATTCTCCCTGTGTTTCTTTTTATTACTGACCTGAGGCCATCTACATATAATACAGTTTTTAAAGAAATCAACAGTAACTTTTTCCTAATGCACACATGGAAGGGCAGCGCTCTTCCTCTCCTCCTAGGGGAGGTCCCACCAGAAGTAATGTTCTTCCTTGCTCCAGAGGGCCTTCTTCTGTATTACTTTATGTGGATGCATTCAAAATACTAATAAACTTAAATCATTATTTACTCAATAAATTTTATCATTTCTTGGTAATATGATTGTTTTAAATTTCTGAGCAAAGAGAAGTCAACAGGTAGTAAAAAATGTGTGGAATGGTGGGCAAAGCAAATCATGGTGCACTGACCAGCACCAGGTGCCTCACTGACTTGGGAGGGGATAAGGAGTGGGAGGAACTGCTCCTTTCTGCGATCAAATCCTAGCAAAGGAAAGAAAGACACTGATTACCTAGACAACGCCTTTCTACTTAGACCAGGGAAACGCAACTACTGAATGAATATAGTTTTGGAAGAAGCAGAATATTCTTGGTCACTTTTCCCAACTGGCCAGATCACATATGAATATTTCCATGATGGCCGTGATGAGAATTCAGTGACAGGAGGAGGAAAAATGGGCTGCAGCCACTGGAATTGACTGTAGTCATCTCACCTTGGTATTTTGAAGAGTGCTCTCATGGGGTGCAGGTCAGCTAGAGGAGGGTCCCCGTCACCCAGTTCAATGGCAGTGATACCCAGGGACCAAGTGTCACATCTGGCATCATAAGTGGTATCTAACTGTTGTTCACATGCAATCACCTATGAGAAAACATAAACAAAAACGAAAGGTTTGTGATTATAATAAGTATGTAGCTAAATGTTTAGAACAAAGAAGTATTTAAATGGTAAAGTTTGAAGCTGTAAGTAAAAATAAAGGCAGTAATTTAGGAGAAGAATAAGGAATCATATTATTACCAGTAGCACTATTTTTATTCTGATAAGAGTACTTTATCAGGTTTGCAAATACAAAGGAAGAAGGTATCTTTTTGAAAATACAAAAAAAAGAGGAAAGAAACAGTGTCTCACATGGGAAGGGGTGGGATGGATGCACAGCCAGTGGGAGTCACTCAATGAACATTTAATGAAGGACTGGAGACATTCACTGGAGCAGAGATAAAGATTAACACATCCTTAGAGAATTAAAAAAGCCCAGAAAATAAAGACATATGACGGTAGTCTAGTTAGAAAGTTTTGCTTTTTATTGGCAATTAGAAGGTCATGATTCCAATGGAGTAATGAATCAAATCTGGAGGAATACAAACACATTTTAAGTCATCAAAAATGATACAAAAGTGAATAAAAATAAACAGTAAAAGAAGATTTACCAACAGCTTATTGGGGTCATACTAAATTATGAAACTATAACCAGGTTTTAAAACATGCTAAAAACTAAAGGATATAGTTGAAAGACATGAAAAAAAAAAGGATGGGGTTTGTTTTTGCAAAATAAGACTATACAGAAAGTAATTACATTAATTCCTCTAAATGTGTGAATACAGACACCAATGGCCTGTAATTGATCACTGTTAACATCAGTGATTACGAAAATCAGCTTTACATTTCAAAATCATTTTTACTTTTAAAAGTTTACATTTTATCAATGGCAACTCACTAGAAAAAAAGTGATTGTGGGATGATAGTAAATTAGAGTTGTGTTATTTATCTTTAGAACTATAAAATAATATGTAAAATGAAAGAACCCTAAACCTTATCTGAGATACTTCTCATCTTTCTATTTCTGGGACATTTCCACTTACTAATAGGCTTAACACATGTTAAAACTCTGTCTGCTGGCATACTGGAGTTTAACTGCTAACTTTTATATACATCATTCATGAGTATATAATGATGAGTCCTTTGTAAATAAGTTTCTACTCCTACCTAAAGCAAAGATGGAAAATATCTAAATACAAACATATTAGTGTGATTAAAAAATAAAAAGGCAGGCAATAAGTACCATGCACAGGACAGCAGTTACTCTAGAAGTAGATGATGAGATGGGAGATGGTGGCAAATGCCTGCTTTGCTAACGCTCTGCTCCCAATTGCATTGGGTGGCAAGATTGGGGGCAAATACACAAAAGCACCTGGAAAGATAAAAGAAGCAATTTAGGAGGCTAAGAAGCAATCGCTACTGAATAAGCACTGGAACACCAATAATAAACATAAAAAGAAGTTGTAGGGGGTAGGGAAGAGAGACTACTGTTTCCTTTCTTGGTCTGTATGGTAAGCCAAGTGCTTCTCAACTTTTCCCACCAAAGATGGTAACTGTTAGCATGTTTAATACTGCAGGAGAGTGAACTGCAGAAAACAAAGAGCACAGCCTGAAGCATGAGGAGGGTGTAGGAGTGCCTAGTTTTAAAAATGCACGTGCTAAGTATTCATAGCTGTATTTAAATTCCTTCAACTGATGGATATACATAATGTTGTATATACATACAGGAAAATATCATTCAGACACTGAACAAAACTACACCCCAGGATATTAAGTGAAAGAAGCCAGACGCAAGGGCCAAATGTTGTAATGACTCAATTTACATGAAATGTTCAGCACAAGCAAATCCATTAGGATAAAAGTAGATGAAAAGTTAATTAGGGTTGGTGAGTTTGGGAGAAGGGGAACACTCATTAACAGCACAGGGGTGTTTTAGAGGAAACCAGATGTTCCAAACTTAGACTGTAGTGATGAATCTGCCATCCTGTGACTATACACCAGAATCATGAAAATTAAAATTGTGCATGTTAAATGAGTACATCCTATGAAATGACTTCTCTGTCCAAAAAGCTATTAAAACTTGAAAATATATTCCCATGAATGTAGGTTGTTTACATTTGTATATTTGCTCTATATTATTTTCCTCACCTTAGGATAAAATTATGATTTTTTTCCATGAAGACTGTGCCTTCAGGATAACACAATTATTTGCTGGCTCCACACACATAGTCTAGGGACATCTCCACCCAGGTTCAAGTGAACTATGTCCCATTGGGACAGTCCTGGTTTGTGCTCATTGTCCTACAGTCTTTACCAATTCCACCTCTCAGCCTTCTCCAAGGTCCCTTGATTTTGTCCATTAAGTTGTATGGTCACTATTTCCCTTGAGCCCTTTATCCTGGTACATATGCATCACAGTTTGGAAAAGATGCCTTTATATACCAACAAATGCAGTCTTTGATACAGACTGCAACTTTAAAATGCCAAATGGGGATTTCACTTTTCAACTGATGATTCATTTCAACAAGCTTGCCTCTTAGGGCGGGGAAACACTAAAATACTTCTGTGTCATTATGGTGACTCTATCTGTTTAACTATTGCTTTCTAGTCCTTAGAAATGTATCTTTAGGGTTGGGGAAAAAAGTACCATTAATAACATAGGGATAATATTAATAAAATATTTGGGATATTTTTACGCTACAAAGCTGGTTGTTCAAAATGCATTGTTCTTCAAGATTAGAAAGTATTCATTACAGAGGGCTGAATATATACACAAAACCTTAGGTGTATATTTATATGATAGTCTGAAAAAACTGCAGTGAACTTTTTTCTTCTCTATCATAGCTATTATTTTGGTAAGCAGGAAAGATGCTACTATAGGTTTGCTAATAATAAATAATGATTTAACAAAAAATAACTGTCTAGTTACTGCATATAAATGGGCAAATGGCAAACTTAAATATATAATGGCTTTGTAAATATAAATTAATGTATAAAAACATAAAAGGAGGCCATTATGTAACAGTATAATTTTATGCTCTGCAATTTATATTATTAATATATGTGTGCATAATGAAATCTTTGGTATATAACTTTTTATTGATTTGTCATTTCTGTAAGGTTTTATGAAAAACACTAGTGAAATAGCTGAGCAAACAGAAACTCTCACTTGAATCATATTCGATTTTGGTTTTGTTTATAGGATTATACTTCTATTTTTCTTCTAAAATGTAGTCCTTACTAAGTTTTTTAATCTACTGGAACTTCTAAAATGTTTCTTAAAATAATTTATCTGTTCTCCATAGTTTATATTAAGCCTACACTGTAACTTTTATAAGTAATAATTGAATTAGTATTCAAATAGAGTATAACAGGATTTAATCTTCAAACAAATTTAATTAGATTTTGCAATATTAATATAGCATTTGTATTACTTCTCCTCCCTTTACTCCCCAGAAAGCTGTAGATAAATAGCACAGTTTTTCCCAACAGTTGCAGTGAGAGTTTTCAAAAATAAGTGTTTTTTATTGATAAATGTCATTAAAAAGACAAATGGTATTAGTGACTGTAGGGAGGAGAGGTGGCTCTTGAAATTTTCCCAAGGAACTGATGAAAAGAAGGTTTGAAAGCTAAACACAGGCCCCAGGCAGGCACTCAATATGTAAATTTGACACCCACACTGATGGACCTCATTCTGGTCTAACAAAACCATGGCTTCTCGTATTTCCACTGTCATTTAAAACCTGAATGGAAAGATTCATGTTACTGACACATGCTAAATACCCAAAAGTAAAATTAATGAAAAATTAAAACTGCAAGTGGTTTCTCTTTACTTCATCTGATTCACTCACTCATTCATTGATACATCATTTATTAGTTCAATTTTTCACTTTGTTTTTGTTAGTACAAGTTCATAGTACGTCCATTTTACAGTCATCTTGGTGAGTACATGTACATAATATACCTTATTTCTTTTTTTATTCCCCTTTCCCTTCCTTCCCTTCTAATTCCCCTCCCCATTTTTATTCTTATTGATATTAGTATCACGGCTCACGGTTGTGACTTATGTTTATGGGTCATGTTTATATTTACTGAGATTCCGGTACATGGCACGCCTTTAGTCTACTTAATTCTCCCTTCTGCTCCCCTCACACCTCACCCTTAATCTCTTGGTCTCCTTCCCATTTTCCAGAGATCCATCCCCACACCTCCAATGCATCCTTTATCAATCTCTTTGTCTGTACTGGCCATACTCAAATGAGAGGTACCATATGGTATTTCAACTTGTGTGTCTGGTTTATTTTATTCAACATTATATTTTCCAGGTGCATCCACTTTCCTACAAATGTTTCAAATTTATCCTTTATATAGCCAGATAGTATTCCACTATATATAGATTTTACATTTTCTTTATCCAATTGTCTATTGATAGGTATACAGGATTAAGCTATTATGAATTGTGCTGCTATAAACACTGGTAGGCATGCATTGCTACAGTATGATGTCTAAAACTCTTTGGAGAAGATATCTAGAAGAGGGGTAGCTGAGTCATATGGAATTATTAGGTTTGTTCTTTGAGAACTCTCCATACTGATTTCCATATTGGTTGTACTAGTTTACATTCTCACCAACAATGAAGGAGAGTCTCTCTTTCACATCAGCCTCACATTTGTTACTTTTTGATTTCTTGATGACTGCTCTTCTTTCTGAAATAAGTTAGAATCATAGTATTGTTGCATTTCTCTAATGGCCAGAGATATTGAACAATTTTTCATACTTTTGTTGGCCATTATTTTGTTGCTTTTTAGTGAAAAAAATTGCAAAGCTAGGATGATAACAGTAGTTAATACATTGTATATCTGCAAAATTGTTGGCCATTGGTACTTCTGTGATGGGTTTATTTTTCCTGTCTGTTTCTTGACTGGATCTTTTAATTTAATCTTTTTGAGTTCTTTATATATAAAAACAGATCCATGGATCCATGGAACAGAATCAAGGTTACAGAAACATCCTGAAATATTTAGCTGTTTGATCTTTGACAAAGGGGCCAAAAGCATATACCGGTGGAAAGACAGCCTATTCAACAGGTGGGAAAACTGACTACTACTTGTAGATGATGGAAACTGACCCTGTATCTCTCACCATGTACTAAATTAAAACAAAATGGATCAAAGATCTTAACATTAAAAGAGAAACATTACACCTACTGGAAGATAAAATAAACACCTGAAGCAACAGTGTAGGAAAGAATTTCCCAAGCAGAAATACAACTGCACAAGAAATAAAGCAAGAATCAACAAATAGGATTCCATCAAATTAAAAAGCTTCTGGGCTGGGTGTGGTGGCACACACCTGTAATCCCAGCACTTGGAGGCTGAGGCAGGAGGATCTGGGAGTGCTGGTGAGCTGTGCAGATACACCTTCAAGGAAGGGGAAGAAGTTAGTTCTTCAAGGGATGCTAAAATGCTGCTACAGTGGTTGATACACTTCATCAACCTAAGAAGTTTAGAAGCTTAACTAAGTGACTCAGCAGGGAGCCAGGGCCCTCACTTGGTAAACATCTTCATCCTGTGCAAGAGGAGGATACTGAGGTGGTGTGACTGCTACAGTCACCCTGAGAGGGGCCGGGGAAGTATGGTAGCCTGTGTACAATATATAGGAGAAGAGGCTTATTCTTCCCTTTTGCTGTTGCTGCTTTTGCTGTCTTCTGCTACCTTGAAGTACTGCCTCTGTGCCATGAAATCTCCACAAACTGTAAGCTAAATAAACCTTTGCTTCCTTATTTTGGATGTTAGACATTTTGTCCCAATAATGAGAAAAAAGTAACCAAGATATCTGCTCCCTCAAAAGATGCCACAGGACTTGAATTTCACTATTTATTTATTTAATATCAGGGATCAAACTCACGACCTTGCGTTTGCCAAGCAGGCACTTACAAGGCTGAGCTAAACACCCGGCAGAATTTCACTTTTTAAAGCCTAAACCCTTCTCCACTGTTGGTAGGAGTGTAGATTGTTGCAACCATTGTGGAAATTAGCATGAAGGTTCCTCAAAAAACTAGGATTGGATACCCCATTCAATCCAGTTATTTCCCTACTGAGTATTTTCCCAGAATTAAAAATATTATACCACAGCAATCTATGCGCACCCCTGTTTACAGCAGCAGAATTTGTAATGTTAAATCTTGGAAACAACCCAAATGCCATCAATCGAGGAATGGAAAAAAAATGTATTATTTTTATACAACAGCTATAAATAAGGATGTCTGATGTTTTTATAGGTAAGTGGATGCAACCAGAGACCATACTCATAAGTGAAATAAATCAGACTTGCATATGTAAACATCCTAATGTCTCCCTAGTATAAGAAACTCAGAGTTAATAATATCCAAAATATATAATAGATATTGTGAAAGGGGAAGAAACTGCTCAAAAGGAAAGAACAATTAGGATGAGGGAAAGGAGAAAAGAAGGAAAAGAAAAAAAATGTGCATATATATATATATATATATATATATATGCAAACACGAGATATCTAAGATAATTATACCACTCTTCATTGAAAAGAATTATATTATTTGATCAATTTTGCATGCATATGTCTTGTAATCGCAGCAACTACTCTGAAGATAATAATATGCAATATATTAACCATTGTTACTTTCCTATTATCTTATTTTGAAATTCTGTGTCATTGTTTTTCTCTTTAAAATAAAATAAAAATATATATAAAAAAAGAAGCCTAAGTCGGGATCTTTGTAGAGCCACAATACCGAAGGTCCTCTATTTATTTGTCATATGCAAATCCTGTCCACCCCTAAAGTCCCTCTGCAAGTCTTAGTCCCCCTATCAAGGCTTCTAATCTGTTCTAATCACCATCTTCTTTGATGCTCTTTACTTAAAAGATCTGTTTAGACTGTATGATATATTTTGGTATGACACTGGTGTGCTTCCTTCTCCCTTTCCCCACTCCCTCCCTGTTAAAAAATTCTGGTGAATCTCAGAATGTTTTATATGGTGTTAAACACACAGTAAATAACTTGTGAATATGCATAAAATTATTTTCCATCTATTGATTATGGACAAATCACACATGATTACTTGTTGTTTCATGTAACTACTTCTATTTAAACCAATACCATTAATAGAATTTTTCCTTTTTTAAATTGAAATTTGATTTTAACTGATAAATAAAAATTATACATTTACAAACTACAAATGATGCTTCTTTCCCCCTCTATATTTATATATAATATATAAATATATAATTTTAAATTAAATATATCTATTTCCTCAAACATTTAGCATTTAATTATGATGAAAATAATTCAAAATTCTTTCTTCTAGCTTTTTGAAATATACAGCTCATTATTGTTATATATTCACCCTGGTAGATAGTAGAACACCAGACCTTCTTATGTCTATCTCATATATAACTAGAATCAGCTCTTTTCCTTGAGAGAGATTTAAACCTGAAAATTAAGTGTTTTCCCTATGAACTAAAGGCACAATGATTAAACTTGGATTTAATGGTGGTACCAGAGTATAGTAATTTTTATATAAATGAGAAAGGTAAAGAAATAGATATTAAAAGAAAATTTAGTTTAAAATTGATTCTTAATTTTTTAAAGTTTTATTCTAAGGGTTTTCAGTTATTTATTAAAATTTTTAGTTATTTATTCTTAAAAATTATTTAAATTTTTAGATTGACCCTCAGTAAATATTTTTGCTTCAATTTTATGATAGTTTAAGAATTCAAATGTCATTTAGATGAGATGTAAAGAGAAATATAAAGCACAACCAAGTAAATTTCAAAATTTCCTCCTAGGAGGAAAGTAACATTTTAGACTGAACAATTTTTTCTCTTTCTGACTGTGAAGCAAATGTTATATTACTAGCACTAGCATTTTTTAGCAAGTGGTAATATTCTAGCATCAGGATTTATAAACATGATACCTGAGAAGGACCTTGTGCCCACACTGGAAATACGTATGAAAACACACTGATAAATACCTTTAGGGGATGGACATATATCCCAAGATGGGCTGCCAGGCTCTTTTTTTGAAAATGTGAATCTTGAGCAGAGTCACTCAGGTAAGGATCTGAACTAGAGCTGAGTCAACCAACAGCATGGCCCTAACTGTCACATCACCAGCATTTACTCCCGAAGTCTGGTGCTGCCATGCTGCATTCTTAGTCAGATGAACAGTTTTCACCTTTGATTTTGTGAGTTGACCTGTACTGTTTTCAATATCCCAGTCTAAGTTGGTCAGAGTTAGTTTTTGAGCTTAAAATCAAAGAAATCTGAATAGAAATCCCTTGACCTTTTATACATATCTATAATAGCAAATTAAAAAGAGCAAAAGTTAATCATGAGTTTATAGAGCCTAGTGGTAGCATATTTATGGGATTATATTACATTTTATGTTAATATGAGGTTAAGAATTTTCTGAGGCAGACATGTGGCCTCCAAGATCTTTACTCAAACACCCTAAACAAGGGCATTTTGTTGCAAATACAGAGACCATTCTCAATATGTTTACTAATACACTAACATATGCATTAAGAATCTTGTTAGTGATTATCATTTTAAAGAAGGAAGTTAACAACTTAATAGAGATACAACTATTTTTTCCTGAACTGAACTCCAATCCTGTGTACACCCTGGTGTCCTCTTCAACAATCACTGACCCAACATCCTAAGGTAATGAACTACATACAACACAAATGGACTCTACTGTATCATTTAGTGTCTGCTGGAATCTTTCAGAAAGGTTTCACATGAGGTTTCAGTAGAAGTATATTGTATGGTTAAAAAAAATTGTCCAAAATGTGAAGAAGAAAACATAAAGACCAAATAAGTGAAAAATATAACTAGGTAGAGTAAGGAATTCTTGAGAATATTAGATGATTATCACATTAAAAGCAAGACACATCTCCAACTCGGTAAGAGTGACAGATGAAGGCATCTACTAAATTCCGTGTTGTCCAAAAGGCAACTTTATGCTCAGAAAGTCTGTTATTCACTTTCAGGTTAGAAAAATGAAACTGAGAGAAAAGTTACTTTCTGAAGGACAAATGGTGTTTTTATTTTGCATAAATTCCCACAAGAAAAATAGCTAAGAAGACAGAAAAATGCAAAGCTCTACTAAAAATGATTGACATAAATTACTTTAAAAAGCCACAGGGATCCAAAGTAGGAGTTGAGTAGCCTTAGGAAGTCAAAGAGATTAGGAAAATCATTTTGTTCAGAGAGTAACTAATGGAATAAGTCACCAAAGTAAATACAGTTATGTAATCATCTTGAGAGCAGATGCCAAAGGGTGGAAAATTCCAAGCACAAAGTTAAGATAGTGAGATGATACGGTAAGGAACAGGAGGCCAAAAAGAGATCAGGGATTGACCAAAAATCAGGCTAGAAGAGAGGGACATAATCCATTAAAAATCAAAATCACAGGAAAATTACAGAGATTTGTGTTAATGGTTCTTCAGCTTTTTGCTTTGTTAGGGAATTTGCAGGCTATTTTGGGCTTCCTGGGCTCTTGGGTAGCTGTGCAGAGATCCCATTTCCTGTTGCATAAGTCCTGCTTCTAGGGAAACAAACATGCAGGCTTTGTGCTTGCAGTCAAGAGTTCTCTGGCTTAGGGAGACAGTAAACATATCCAAAACATGACTCCTAAAACAACTTTAGGGTCCTTGATTTACTAAAACCTACATAGCAAAACCCTTAAAACTACTGCGGGACAGAGATTTTAAATTATAAAAATGTAGAACTATGTTATATAAAAGGGTCATGCAATAATTATATTATCAAATACTATTGTTTTGTTGGTAATTAATTTTAAGATACTGTGATAATTAATTTTGACTGTCCATTTGGTGAGCCATGGTGCACAAATATTTGGTCAAATATCATTCTGGATATTTCTTTGAATTTTTTTTCCTACTAGATTAACATATAAAGTGGTGGACTTTAAGTAAAGCAGATTAGCCTCCATACAGTGATGGGTTTCATCCAATTAATTGACAATCTTAACAGAAGAAATACTACCTACAGATGACCTTTGGACTCAAACTGAAATTCTTCCCCACAGCCCACAATGCAGATTTTAGACTTGGAAACCCTGCATTATCTTGTGAACCAATTCCTTAAAAATAAGTACCTTTTTCCACACACAACACACATACCCCGTTGATTCTACTTATCTGAAGAACCCTGACTCTAAACAGAATGTTCTGTATTTTTGTATAGGAACTCTTTGGGAAGGTCTATCAAAATTGCAATAAACTAGATTGTTCACCACCTGATCTGACATGTCAGACATGGTTGTTTTATGAGACACTAAAGTTACAGCAATTTCTACATATCTAAAGGGTCAAAAGTCTGTTTCATTTTCTTTTTTCTCGTTCATTGTTCAACCTTTCCCTTTAGAGAGCCAGTTAGTGCCTAAAACAGTGATGGTGAACCCTTTAGAGCTTTCAATGATAGCAAACAGCCTGCTGTGGCACATGTGCCATAGAGTCGCCAGCACTGGCCCCGGGACATTCAAAAGCAGCCACAGGGCTGCGGATGTAGCTCAGTGGTAGAGCACTTTCCCAGCATGCAGAAAACCCTGGGCTTGGTACCCAGAACCATTTTAAAACAGTAAAAATAAAAAAGCATGCATATACAGTAAAAAATTTATAAAGTCAGTCTACACATCTGGAGAAAGGCACAGGCTCAAAAAATGCCTAAGATTTTAAATTTGCACATTAGGATAATACCTGGAAAAAGAGAAGGGATGTAATAGGAAACAAAAACAAAAATCAGCAAACCCTGGAGAAGTTGGAGAGTCTAATTTTTAGAATTATTACATTATTATAGTCAATTAATTAATTTTCAGAAACTGTAACAAAAATAGTAAGGTATGAGCGACAAAGGAAATTATGGTCCATTCAAAGGGAGAAAAACATTCCTAAGAAAGACATGCTGAACCTCCTAGACAAAGACTTCAAAACAACTATCTTAAAGATTTTAAAACAACCATCTTAAACACAACAGCAACAAAAACAGGAAGGCAGGAAATAATGTATAAATAAAGTAGAAAATCAACAAAAAGATATAAAGCTTAAAAAGGAACTCAAAGTTCAAAGTACAGAAAGTAAAATGAAATAAACCATCAGAGAGATTTAAAAGCAGATCTGAACAGGTTTTAATAAAATAATAAATAATCAGTGAATTTGAAAATAAAATAATAGAAATTATCTATGGTGTTGAACAGTAAAAAAAAAAAAGACTAAAGAAAAGTGAACAGAGCCTCAAGAACCTATGAGACACCTTCAAGTGGAGAAATAGATACATGCATGCATTGCTGGATCTTGAAAACAGCAAGAGAGAAGTAACTCATCATGCACAAGGGATCCTTAATAAGACTATTCATAGATTTTTTTCATCATAAACCTGGCATCCAGAAAACAATGGACTGAAATAAAAAAAAGAAAAAGAATAGCAGGCATGAAATCTGTGTTCACTTAAGCTGCTTCAAAAGTTTGGGAGAAGTTCAGATACTCCCAGATCAACGAACACTGAAAATGTTTTTACCACTAGAGCTGCACCACAAGACATGTTAAAAGAAGACACGCAGGTCAAAATGAAGACACTAGAGAGTAACTGAAAGCTGCATAAAAGGGTCAGTAAAGACAAATCTGTTGGCTGAAGACTAGTGCTAATGCCAAGAGGGTGCCTCAGGCACGGTGTGTGATCCTAAAGCCTTTGGCAGAAGTCAATGTGATTTAATTTGAAGCAAAGCAGAATCAATGGGTCACAGAAAAAAAGTAATGAAGAAATCAGTTCCTAGAATCCACTGATAACGCCAGTAAAACAAATCAGAACCTATGATACACAAAGAAAGCAGCATAGCTGTGTATACCCACATCAGAAAAACAGAGCAAGTCCAACTAACCAAATGATATACACACGGTCCTAGAAAAATAAAATAATCCAAAGTCAAACGTAGTAAGCACAAGGAAGGAAATTATAAAAACCAGAGCAGAACTGAATGAAATTGAGACTAAAAAGTAATACAAAGAATCGATAAATCAAAGATTTGGTTCTTTGAATGAATAAACAAAATAGATAAACTCTTGGCCAATTGTACTAAAAAATGAAAGACCCACTTGTCTTAATTACTTTTTTACTCGTCACTGAGACAAAATACCTGATGCCCAAAGTTGGGAAAGGAAAGGTTTATTTCTTACAGATTTGGAGGTTTCAGTCCATACTCAGTTGGCTCCAAGGCAGAGTGGCATGGCAAGCCACAGTTCATGGCGGCTGCAAACAGCAAGACAGAAACTGGCAAGACAGAGAGACACACCTTCTTCCAGCCATTGCATTCTATGTTGGCTCCACCCCTAGGTGGGTGTAGCACTGATACCATCAATCCAAGCGCTAGACAATGAACCAATCACAAATGCACAATGCAATGCATGAGGCCTGGGGGCCACAGACAGAAACCACGACACCACTCAATACAATCAGAAATGAAAAATATGAAATCACAATGGATACCACCAAAATCCAGATTATTAATAACTTCTTTGAAAACCTGTACCCAAATAAATTGGAGAATTCAGAAGAAATAGCATCCTAGTCACATGAATTACATAAACTGAACCAAGAAGATATAAAAATCTCAAATAATTCAGTAACAGGCAGTAATAAAACAGCTACCAACTAAGAAAAGCCCAAAACCCAATGGATTCACTGCTGAATTTTATAAAAACTTAGAGAAGACTTAATGTAATATTCTTCTAATTCTTTAATGAAATTGAAAAGAAAGGAGCACTCTCCAAATCATTCCTGGGATCTAGCACTACCCTGATTCCAAACACAGATAAATCTTTTTTCCAGTCAAAAAAGAAAACTACAGTCCATTCTATTTAATGAAAACAGATGCAAAAATCTTCAATAAAATACAGGCAAACGATGCAACAAATCATCAAAAAGATCATATAGCAGGTCGTACATCATATCATTTCATGATGACATCAAGCCACCAATCCCTTATCTCCATCACAATCTCTCATGCAGATGCCCTCCTCACCTCACTCCAGCACTGACAACTCCCACGAGGCCACTTCCATCACTCTACATGGGTGCCCTTTGTTCCACTCAGGGACACAACTTCTCACTCCAGGGCACCTACCAACACCCACCCACCATGGAGGCTTTCTCAGCCTATGGGGATCCCAAATGTGCGGTGAGCACCCCTGCTCCCTTGCTTGTCCCACTTAATGGCCTTTGCTCTGAATTATTCAGGGAGAAAAGAAGCAATAAAGGATATGTCATAGTTTTTAAGTTCAGGTGGACCTGCCTCCCTTGATGATAAAAACAGCTTATAAATGAATAAATCACAACTTCTATTTGACCTGAATGGTTCACTAGGGAGTTGGTCTAAACTGGGGCATATGGGTAGTAAGAGATTTAAAACCATAAAGTATTCTGTCATAAGAATGATGTCTAAATAAATCACAAATGTATATCCTGTACTTTTCTATCAAGGTGCTAACTATCCTATTAGACATGAAATTCCTCAGAGAGAGATCCTTAGAAATGAGAACTAAGGACTGCCCTTTAAACTTAGTCTGTTTCATTTTCTGTTTGAGAAAAGGCTGCTTTTTCAGACTTCAGCTGACTGGCCTTCTGGGGTTTATCTCATGGGAGGCCGTGTTATTTATTGACTGATCACTTACCGGTGACTGCCAATGCATTTCATTAGTAATGTTTACTTGCTCACTCTGAGGTGTCTGCTTGTTTTCTGTAAAAGTGTAACCCACTTAATAATCCAATTAAAGGGTTTCTTAAAGACTGTACATATGACTGGTATTGAAATCTGAATTTTACTTTTAGGGTAATTAATTTGCTTGATACTTAAAGTAATATTGAATGTATGCTAGGAAAGGTCTACTGTTACTTTTCACAAATATATATAGGAACCTGGAAACTCAGACTTTTATTACTTAACAACTCTTTATCAAGTACCTACTATGCATACAGCACTGAGTTAGGAGGTTAGGTGGGAAGATTATTTATAGCTGAGATTTCCCAGAATTAACATATGTCAGCAATTATACTAAGTAGATCACCATTAGGGTCTCATTTAATTTTTACAGGTCATAGGAACTATTCTTTTTCATGCTGATGGATGAATTGATTGACATGATTAGAGATTTTAGAATGACTTTCTCTTGATGATACAACTATATAGAAAAATGCTGTCATTCATTCATTCATTCAACAGAACTTATCAAAAACTTTCAATGTGCCAGCACCATGATGAGTTCTAGGGACAAAGCAACAGACCAGAAGAGACCCTGTCATTATAAATCTTCAAGCTCAGCAGAGCCTCAGTCAACTGAAACCTATTATTACCACAAAGTCTGACAACCAGATGGCTGATGACAAGCAAAGAATTAAAGAGTGGACCTGAGATTTCTGGCAGGAGGAATGAGTACAGGCAGGTGATTTTGCTAGGACAGGGGACTCCTGATCTGCAGCAGATTTCTGGGGACCCATTGGTGGAGCTCCATTTTGGAAATTTTGAGTATGAGAGGACTGTCAGCCATATAAGATCTTCAGTATCCACCATGAGCTCATGGTAAATTATACATGGTAAGAAATAATAAGTTTTCTGTATCTCAGCAGTAGCTTTATCTGAAAATCTGATTTAAATACTAAATAACAGCATTGAATTTTAATTAAGTACTTCAATTTGTGCTTTACCATATCTCGCTTGTTCCACACATGAACATCTTCTGTTTTCAATTCATACAGCAATTTACTAATCCTTTTAGGTGAACTGATTCCATGTCCTCTTACCATAGAGGTAGAAACAGAAGCATTAACTTATATGTAAATGACAGCTTTGGTGTTAGACACTAAGAATGCATTTACTAGACAACTGACCCTGTTTTTTAATTATTGGTGACAAGAAAGTGTAAAAGACAAATAATCTAAAACGTAAGCTATCATTTTGTTAGCTATCCAACTTATGATGGTTTTACAAAGATTCCATACATCAAGCCACCTTGGGCCAGGATGTAGATCAGTAGTGTTTACCTAGCATGTGCAAGGCCCTGGCTTACACACAGACACACACACACATAGACAATCTCATGCATCTTATGTATTATCAAGGTATGTGTTTTTAATCTTATTTTGGAAGATATCTGTGAAAGTCACATTTCTCAGTTACTTTGTAGCAAATTTTTCTTTAACAGCAGGAAAAAATGTTTACTTATACTTTGTTTTAACAATTTCCAATCTCAACTATGTTTACTGCAGGCATTTTCTATAGCAAGGGAATTATGAGATTTAAGTTAATTATCATGTTCTGTATTTGAGTCTTAGATAGAGACAAAATTATTTTCTGGAGAGAATAATGGCCCTGCATATGGACAGTGAAAAATGTCCTGCTGTTCTTGTTGCTCATCTTAATTTCAAGCCAGAGTCTTTGTTAGTACCCACCCCTGCCAGATTATTCAAACATATGGTTCTGAACTCAACTAGCAACACAGATTGGTTGCATCACAGCTATGAATCAAGTACTGTCATTGCTGTGCTGTTGTTTGCAAACATTCAGGTTAGAAAAATGATGCAATGCATGTTTGAGGGACATGCCATTCATCCACTCCTCCACATGCTCTGAAATTAATTCCTAGGTTGAGCAGGAACACTAGAGACCTATATTCTTGGATGTGAAAACAATTTGTAAAATGAATCTATTAACTTTCCTGGGCTTCTTCCAAAATGCAAAAAGAAGTTGGTTTGTGTGTTCAATTTACTCTCAATTGACTGCTATACCTCAAACACTAAGTCTGCAAGACAAAGAAACAGTCCTACCTCTCTGTCCACCTATATTTCCAAGTATTTTTTGTTTTTCTAGCAAGACTAACTAGATAATACTAATAACAATTCTATGTGATAAATGTTAAATTAGAGAAATGCACAGACTTAGCAATGTGAGAGAGGATGCTTCTCCCATTTTGGGTGCAGAAGAGAAGGGAAAGAATGCCTGATGGACTCCCAGGAGTGTTGGAATACTGTACCCATTCTCACAGGGTTAGTGTGCAGCTGTCATAAAACAAGAGAAAGTACAGGAGCACACACCTTCAGAGCTGAAAGAAGACAGCCCAAAGTGCAATTGTGTCAGCTCTGGTGCCTCTTGGTATCACACTGAAGCCCCAAATTGGCTTAAGTAAATATCGATGTGAGCTACATAGCAAAATGTCAGAGAAGGGCCAGACTCCAAAGTCAACTGATTCAGGGGCTCAACTACATCACTGAAGATCCTCCTTCTTCCCCTCTCTGATTTATGCCTTTCTTGGAGTTGGCTTTCCTGGAAGGATAGGGCAGCTTAGTCACAAGGTGATTGCAGCACTTTCTGGCATGGCAGTAAGACAACAGACTCAAGCAAGGAACATAACACATTTTTCTGCGTCCTTCCTTGACAAGAAGGAAATACCACTGCATGAGCCTTGAAGATTTCTTCTCATGTTTCAAAATCTTGGATTTGGACATGGGTCCATACATAAAGCAATCGCCTACAAGCACTAGGGGGCTTACCTACCACAGGCTTAAGCATTTGGGATGCTGTGTGTTTGGAGGATAAACTACACACACTGGTACCTTAATGCTGCATGGCACAAGCAGGCTGACCTGAACACTTAGCATCTCTTGTTTGCCGCAGTATCACTGTATTTTTTATTTCAGTAAGACCGTTGTTTTTCCCTATTTTTAATGAACAGAAAAAGCAGTGCTGTTGGAAAATGATCAAACTGTCTCACCCTAATTCACTATGCAGCTCAAACTCATGCACTTTAAATAAAACTTAAAAATCTACTAGCTTGACTCCACCTTCAGTGGTCAATAGAATGTTATTTCCTTTTACGTCGCGGTGGATGGTTTTGTTGCTGTGCAAATGTTGAAGTCCCTAGAAGGGGAGAAATACAAGGATTATCAAAATGTTTAAATTTAGAAAATTATTACAGTAAAAGACACATTACCATTACCCACTCCTCCAAAATACTCTTTCTTGGTTCAAACTCACTTATCTCATGGGTCCTATTTTTTGAAGCAGTTCCAGGAGTTTGGCTTTCGGAGTGACTTGGTAAATAGTGATAAAATATACTGTGAATGCTGCTGTTGAGAACCATCCAATAGGAAGGAGGCTCATAAAAATATTATGGTGTGTTCACATCCACTTTATTCACCATATTTGGCATGTGCAACTTCAGGCTCTTTCCCGAAGTCAAAAGGACCATGAAAGGTAAACATTTTGTATCAACTCAGGACCTCAAGGCAGCAAAGACAGTGTAACCTAAGACACAGAGGAATTTGAGAACTGTGTCAGAAAGTTGCAACAACAATAGGATAAATGTGTTTGAAGTGATGAAGAATATTTTGAGTATATTTAATGGCAATGTGAACTTACTGTAATAAACTTAGAAAATTTAAATATACCATATTTTATGATTATATAGTACCTCATATATTATGATTCTTAAAGCAACAACAAAGATCATGTTTCAGATGATGCATTTGTGCAAAATCAATGGAAAATATATGCTAGAAATCAATATTACAACTGTC
>PVLA01015575.1:0-24611 GCA_004027455.1 Hydrochoerus hydrochaeris
TATAAACACTAAAAGTCACATGTCACAAGTGTCATAGATGTCACAATTGTGACAAGTCACATCTGTCAATATGAGCACTCTCAATCTCTACCTCATTTCGGCACGGCTATTTTCTGATTTTGTTTTTCTACTTTCCTCTTTGTGCTACTGCTAGTGATGCTCGGTGGGTCCTTTCTGCCCCAGTTCCTTCAATCCTGGTAATGATAATGTCTCTGTCTTAAATGAGCTTCAGTATTCCCTGTAGTGTTTGGATTTGTGGTCACCAATTCCCCCCATTCCATTATGACATGGAAGTCCTCTTGCAATTACTCTGATAGGTGACATTCTCTTCATATATGTATGTATGTTATCTGGATTATTGATATGGCCCATATGGCATCTCTATCACATATGTGATAAGTTTCTCGTGTGTCATAAGCTTCATACATGTAATAATTGGCACATCTGTGTCATGCATGTCACGTGTGATATTTTTGTGTCACACAAATTCATACATGTCAGATACACGTGCCATGCATGTCATGAAGGTCACAAATGTCGTAAAGGTGAGTTACGTCCAAAATGTTGTCAATGTCCCATTGAACATATATGTCACATATGTCATAAATGTCACATGTGTCACATTGCTTGTCACAAATATCCCCAGTTCCATTATGCCATGGAAGCAACTTGCAATTTATCTGATGGGTAACATTCTCTCTTTTTTTTTAGATTGTACTCTGGATAGTTATATATCTAATATGTAAACATATCACCTATGTGATCAGTGTCATATGTGTCATAAATTTCATACATGTCATGCTTGAGACATAGATGTCACATGTGTCACATGGGAATTTTTTATGTCATACATAGGTCATATATTACTCATATATGTCACATTAATGCCACAAAAGTCATAAAGGCCACAAATGTCATGAAGGGGTCTTCTGTCACAAATGACCTTAATGTCACAGAGACCATTTATGTCACATAGGTCGTGAATGTCACATATGTAGCATATGTGACATATACTAATCATGTCATGGGTCTCAATGTCATATATGTCACCTATTTCACAATTATCACAAATGTCACTTATGCCACAAAAGACGAATACATCACTTATGCCATTCATGACATACAAATATCATTTATTTCAAAAATGGCATATAAACACTAAAAGTCACATGTCACAAGTGTCATAGATGTCACAATTGTGACAAGTCACATCTGTCACTATGAGCACTCTCAATCTCTGCCTCATTTTGGCACTGCTATTTTCTGACTTTGTATTTCTGCTTGCCTCTTTGTGCTACTGCCAGCCATGCTCAGAGTTTCCTTTCTGCTACAGTTCCTTCAATCCTGGTAATGGTATTGTCTCTGTCTGAAATGAGGTTCAGCATTCTCGGTAGGGTTTGGATTTGTGGTCACCAATTTCCCCCATTACATTATGACATGGAAGCACTTGCAATTACTCTGATGGGTAACATTCTCTCGCTATATTAAAGTGTTATCTGGATTAATGATGTGCCCCATATTGCGTCTCTATCACATATGTGATAAGTTTCACGTATGTTATAATCTTCATATAGGTAATAATTGGCTCATATATGTCAAACAAGTCTCATGTGATATTTTATGTCATAAAAAGTTCATATATGTCAGATATATATCCCATGCATATCCTAAAGTTCACAAATGTCACAAAGTTGATCTAGGTCCACAATGATGTTAAAGTCAAATTGAACATACATGTCACATATGTCATAAATGTCACATGTGTCACTTTTCTTGACACAAATACCCCCAGTTCCATTAAGCCATGGAAGCAACTTGCAATTTCTCTGATGGGTAACATTCTCTCTTGATTTTAAAGATTGTGCTCTGGATTGGTTAAATATCATATATGTCACACATATCATCATTGTGATTAGTGTCATAGATGTCATAATCTTCATATATGTCCTAATTGGCACATGTATGTCACACGTGTCACATGTGAAATTTTTATGTCATAGATAGGACATATATGTCATATATATGTCACATGCATGCACAAAAATATATAAATGGAGCAAAGTACATAAGGGTGTCTTCTGTCACAAATGACCTTAATGTCACAGAGAACAAATATGTCACATATGTCGTGAATGTCACATGTGTCACCTAAGTGACCTATATTAACATGTCTTGGGACTAAATATATATGTCACCTATATCACAATTGTCTTAAAAGTCACTTATGCCACATAAGTCAAATACATCACTTTACCCATTGATGACATACAAATGTCATGTATGTCAAAAATGGAATATAAACCCTAAAAGTCAGAGGTCACAGTTGTCATAGATGTCACAATTGTGACAAGTCACATCTATGATAATCAGTGTTCTCAATCTTGGCCTCATTTAACCACTGCTATTTTCTGACTTAGTTTGTCTATTTTTCCCTTTGTTCTACTGCTGGTCATGCTCAGAGGTTCCTTTCTGCTGCAGTTCCTTCAATCCTGGTAATGATATTGTCTCTGTCTGAAATGAGCTTCAGTATTCCCTGTGGGGTTTGGATTTGTGGTCACCAATTTCCCCTATTCCATTATGACATGGAAGCACACTTGCAATTACTCTGAAGGGTAACATTCTCTCATTATATTAAAATATGTTGTCAAGATTATTGATGTGGCCCATATGGCATCTCTATCACATATGTGATAAGTTTTACATATGTTATAATCTTCATATATGTAATAATTGGCACATATATGTCAAACGTGTCACATGTGATATTTTTAAGTCATAAAAAGTTCATATATTTCAGATATATATTCCATGCATGTCATAAAGTTCACC
Source organism: Hydrochoerus hydrochaeris (assembly GCA_004027455.1). Lineage (NCBI taxonomy): Eukaryota > Metazoa > Chordata > Mammalia > Rodentia > Hydrochaeridae > Hydrochoerus > Hydrochoerus hydrochaeris. Next base: position 2,830 of record PVLA01015575.1, read on the forward strand.
AATGTCACAAAGGTGAGTTAGGCCCAAAATGATGTAAAAGTCACATAGAACATATATGTCACATATTTTATAAATGTTACATTGCTTGACACAAATACCCCCAGTTCCTTTAAGCCATGGAAGCAACTTGCAATTTCTCTGATGGGTAACATTCTCTCTTTATTTTTAAGATTGTCATCTGGATTGCTTATATTTCATATATTTCACAAATATCACCTGTGTGATTAGTGTCATATATGTCATTAACATCATAGATGACATAATTGGCACATATATGTCACCTGTGTCACATGTGTAATTTTTGTGTCATAGATAGGTCATATATGTCACATATATGTCACATGCATGGCCCAAAAGACATAAATGCCACAAAAGACATAAAGGTGTGTTCTGTCACAAATGAACTTACTGTCACAGAGACAATATATGTCACATATGTCGTGAAAGTAACACATGTCACCTATGTGACATATACTAAACATATCATGGGTCTCAATATCATATATGTCCCCTATGTCACAATTACATAAATGTCATTTATGCCACATAAGTCAAATACATCACTTATGCCATTCATGGCATACAAATGTCACATATATAAAAAATGGAATATAAACCCTAAAAGTCATAGGTCACATGTGTTATAGATGTCACAATTGTGACAAGTCACATCTGTCACAATTAGTGCTCTCAATCTCTGCCTTATTTCAGCACTGCTGTTTTCTGACTTTATCAACTTTTCTCTTTGTACTACTGCCTGTCATGCTGAGAGGATCCTTTGTGTTGCAGTTCCATCAATCCTGGTAATTATATTGTCTCTGTCTAACATGAGCTTCAGTATTCCCTGTAGGGTTTGGATTTGTGGTCACCAATTTCCCCCATTGCATTATGAAATGGAAGCACTCTTGCAATTGCTCTGATGGGTATCATTCTCTTGTTATATTAAAGTATGTTGTTTTGATTATTGATGTTGCCCATATGGCATCTCTATCACATATGTGATAAGTTTCACGTATTTTATAATCTTCATACATGTAATAATTGGCAAAAAAATTTCATATGTCTCTCATGTAATATTTTTATGTCATAAGAAGTTCATATATGTCAGATGCATATTCCATGCATGTCATAAAGTTCACCAATGTCACAAAGGTGAGTTAGTTCCAAAATTATGTAAAATTCACATTGAACATATAAGCCACATATGTCATAAATGTCACATGTGTATTATTGCTTGTCACACATACCCCCAGTTCCTTTTACCCATGGAAGCTACTTTCAATTACTCTGGAGGTTAAAATTCTCTCTTGATTTTAATGATTGTCCTCTGGATTGCTTATATGTCATATATGTCACACATATCACCTATGTGATTAGTGTCATAGATGTCATAAATGACATATATGACATAATTGGCACCTGTATGTCACACGTGTCACATGTGAAATTTTTATGTCATAGACAGTTCATATATGTCACATATATGTCGCATGCATGCCCCAAAAGACATAAATGCCACAAATGTCATAAAGGGGTGTTCTGTCACTAATGACCTTAATGTGACAGAGACCATATATGTCACATATGTCGTGAAAGTCACATATGTTACCTATGTGACATATACTAAACATGTCATGGGTCTAAATGTCATATATGTCACCTATGTCACAATTATCATAAATGTCACTTATGCCACATAAGTCAAATACATCACTTATGCCATTCATGACATACAAATGTCATATATTTCAAAAATGGCATATAAACCTAAAAGTCACATGTCACAAGCGTCATAGATGTCACAATTGTGACAAGTCACATCTGTCACAATTAGCACTCTCAATCTCTGCCTCATTTCAGCACTGCTATTTTCTGACTTTGTTTGTCTACTTATCCCTTTGTGCTAATGCCTGTCATGCTCAGAGGTTCCTTTCTGCTACAGTTCCTTCAATCCTGGAAAAGATATTGTCTCTGTCTGAAATGAGCTTCAGTATTCTCGGTAGGGTTTGGATTTGTGGTCACCACTTTCCCCCATTCCATTATGGCATGGAAGCACTCTTGCAATTACTCTGATGGGTAACATTCTCTCGTTATATTAAAGTATGTTATCTGCATTATTGATATGTCGCATATGGCATCTCTATTACATATGTGATTAGTTTCATGTTTGTTATAATTTTCATATATGTAATAATGGGCACATATATGTCAAACATGTCACATGTGATATTTTTATGTCATAAAAAGTTCACATATGTCAAATATACATTCCATGCATGTCATAAAGTTCACAAATGTCACAAAGGTGATTTAGGTCCAAAATCATGTAAAAGTCACATTGAACATATATGTCACAGATGTCATAAATGTCACATTGCTTGTCACATATACCCCCAGTTCCTTTAAGCCATGGAAGCACATTGTAGTTTCTCTGATGTTTAAGATTCTCTCTTGATTTTTAAGATTGTCCTCTGGATTTCTTATATGTCATATATGTCACAAATATCAACTGTGTGATTAGTGTCATAGCTGTCATAAATGTCATACATGACATAATTAGCACATATATGTCACACGTGTCAGACGTGAAATTTTTTGTCATAGATAGGTCATATATGTCACATGCATGCCCCAAAAGACATAAATGCCACAAATGACATAAAGGTGTGTTCTGTCACTAATGACCTTAATGTCACAGAGAACATATATTTCACATATGTCATGAAAGACACATATGTCACCTGTGTGACATATCCTAAACATGTCATGGGTCTGAATGTCATAAATGTCACCTATGTCACAATTATCATAAATGTCACTTATGCCACATAAGTCGAATACATCACTTATGCCATTCATTACATACAAATGTTATACATTTCAAAAATGGCATATAAACCCTAAAAGTCACATGTCAAAAGTGTCATAGATGTCACAATTGTGACAAGTCACATCTGTCAAAATTAGCACTCTCAATCTCTGCCTCATTTCAGCACTGCTATTTTCTGACTTTGTTTGTCTACTTTTCTCTTTGTGCTACTTCCTGTCATTCTCAGAGGTTCTTTTCTGCTACAGTTCCTTCAATCCTGGTAATGATATTGTCTCTGTCTGAAACCAGCTTCAGTGTTCTTGGTAGGGCTTGGATTTGTGGTCACCAATTTCCTCCATTTCATTATGACATGGAAGCACTCTTGCAATTACTCTGATGGGTAACATTCTCTCGTTATATTAAAGTATAATATCTGAATTATTGATGTGAACCATATGCCATCTCTATCATATATGTGATAAGTTTCACATATTTTATAATCTTCATATATGTAATAATTGGCACATATATGTCATACATGTCACGTGTGATATTTTATGTCATAAAAAGTTCATATATGTCAGATATATATTCCATGCATGTCATAAAGTTAACAAATGCCACACAGGTGGGTTAGGTCCAAAATGTTGTAAAAGTCACATTGAACATATATGTCACATATGTCATAAATGTCACACTGCTTGTCACAAATAACCCCAGTTCCTTTAAGCCAAGGAAGCAACTTGCAATTTCTCTGATGGGTAACATTCTCTCTTGATTTTTAAGATTGTCCTCTGGATTGCTTATATGTCATCTATGTCACACATATCACCTATGCGATTAGTGTCATAGATGTCATAGACATCATAGATGACATAATTGGCACATATATGTCACCTGTGTCACATGTGAAATTTTTGTGTCATAGATAGGTCATATATGTCACATATATGTCACATGCATGCCCCAAAAGACATAAATGCCAAAAAGACATAAAGGTGTGTTCTATCACAAATTACCTTAATATCACAAAGACCATATATGTCACATATGTCTTGAAAGTCACATAGGTCACCTATGTGACATATACTAAGCATGTCATGGGACTAAATGACATATATGTCACCTATGTCACAATTATCATAAATGTCACTTATGCCACATAATTCAAATACATCACTTATGCCATTCATGACATACAAATGTCATATATTTCAAAAATGGCATATAAACCCTAAAAGTCACATGTCACAAGTGTCATAGATGTCACAATTGTGACAAGTCACATCTGTCACATTTAGCACTCTCAATCTCTGCATCATTTCAGCACTGCTATTTTCTGAATTTGTTTGTCTACTTTTCTCTTTGTGCTACTTCCTGTCATGCTCAGAGTTTCCTTACTGCTACAGTTCCTTCAAACCTTTTAATGATAGTGTCTCTGTCAGAAATGAGCTTCAGTATTCTCGGTAGGGTTTGGATTTATGGTCACCAATTTCCCCCATTCCATTATGACATGGAAGCACACTTGCAATTACTCTGATGGGTAACAATCTCTCATTATATTAAAGTATGATATCTGAATTAATGATGTGGCCCATATAGCATCTCTATCACATATGTGATAATTTTCTCGTATGTTATAATCTTCATACATGTAATAATTGGCACATATATGTCAAACGTGTCACATGTGATATTTTTACATCATGAAAATTTCAAATATGTCAATTTTAATTTCCATGCATTTCATAAAGTTCACTAATGTCACAAAGGCGAGTTATGCCCAAAATGATGTAAAAATCATATTGAACATATATGTAACATATGTCATAAATGTCACATGTGTCACATTGTTTGTCACAAATACCCCCAGTTACTTTAAGCCATGGAAGAACCTTGCAATTACTCTGATGGGTAACATTCTCTCTTTATTTTTATGATTGTCCTCTGGATTGTTTATATGTCATATATGTCACACATATCACATATGCAATTAGTGTCACAGATGTCATAAATATCATACATGACATAATTGGCACATGTGTGTCACACGTGTCACATGTGAAATTTTTATGCCATAGATAGGTTATATATGTCATATGTATGTCATATGCATGCCCCAAAAAACATAAATGCCACAAATGTCATAAAGGTGTGTTCTGTCACTAATGACCTTAATGTCACAGAGACCATATATGTCACATATGTCGTGAAAGTCACATAGGTCACCTATGTGACATACACTAAACATGTCATGGGACTAAATGACATATATGTCACCTATGTAACAATTATCATAAATGTCACTTATGCCACATAAGTCGAATACATCACTTATGCCATTCATGACATACAAATGTCATACATTTCAAAAATGGCTTATAAACCCTAAAAGTCACATGTCACAAGCGTCATAGATGTCACAATTGTGACAAGTCTCATCTGTCACAATTAGCACTTTCAATCTCTGCCTCATTTCAGCACTGCTATTTTCTGACTTTTTTGTCTACTTTTCTCTTTGGGCTACTGCCTGTCATGCTCAGAGCTTCCTTTCTGCTTCAGTGCCTTCAATCTTGGTAATTATATTGTCTCTGTCTGAAATGAGCTTCAGTATTCTTTGTAGGGTTTAGATTTGTGGTCACCAATTTCACCCATTCCATTATGACATGGAAGCACACTTGCAATTAGGCTGATGGGTAACATTCTCTCGTTATATTAATGTATGTTTTCTGCATTATTTATGTGGCCCATATGGCATATCTATCACATATGTGATAAGTTTCACGTATGTTATAATCTTCATACATGTAATAATTGCCACATATATGTCATACGTTTCACATGTGATATTTTTACATCATAAAAATTTCAAATATGTCAATTTTAATTTCCATGCATTTCATAAAGTTCACCAATGTCACAAAGGCGAGTTAGGTCCAAAATGATGTAAAAATCATATTGAACATATATGTAACATATGTCATAAATGTCACATGTGTCACATTGCTTGTCACAAATACCCCCAGTTCCTTTAAGCCATGGAAGAACCTTGCAATTACTCTGATGGGTAACATTCTCACATTATATTAAAGTATGTTATCTGCATTATTGATATGGCCCATATGGCAACTCTATCACATATGTGATAAGTTTCACATTTGTTATAATCTTAATATATGTAATAATTGGCATATATATGTCAAACGTGTCACATGTGTTTGGATTTATGGTTACCAATTTCCCCTGCCTCCAGAGGAACCTCCCCACCCCCCTCCTCAGGCCTCTCACTGCTTTCATTTTGGGGCTAGTGCAAGCATCAGGCTGGAACAAGATATGGTGCCCTTTAAATTATCTTTTCTTTATTTTCTCTTGTGCTTCCTCAAACAGAGCCAGGTTTAAGCCCACTTCTCGTCTTTCCTCATAACTGGGGCAAGTGGTCTTGCTGTTTTGAGTTGTCCTCAAACCACTCTAGCCAAGAAAATAATAAAAAATAATAAAGTTCAAGAACCAAAGAAGGAAAGAATAGATCTCCTTGTGCCTTATCCACACTTGGGTGAGTCATGCTACAAAATCATTTCAATTTCAATGTTCATGTTCTGGCTGGGCATTTAGCTAATGGGCCTAAAGGCCTGCCTGATTAGCGCTCATTCCTCATTTCCAATGCCTCAATGAAAAGAGAATAAAAGAATCGGTGTTCAGGGCCTGGGACATCCTCCAGAGACATAGCCTCTTGCTGGCCAAAAACATATTGCTTTTCCTTGCCCATACTTTACCAAAGCAAGGCACAGCAATGCCAGACACAGCAAAGCAAAGGCAGGAAAACCAACCCTAATAGGTGTTGGCTTTTGACGGGATGTGCTGAGTCATGACTGTAAGGTCCATACTCAATCAGGAGGTGGAGAGAACAGGACCACCGTGACATTGAGGACTGCATGGGCTCCATGGTGACTTCATGTCAAGCCTGGATTTTGTCACAGGGAAAGCCCTCCCCATCCCAAAGCAAACTACCCTCACCTGGAATCAAGCAACACTTCATTAGGATCCTGGCCATTTCATTTTCTTTGGAGTCTTTGAGAGACATGGTCTCACCATGCCATTCAGGTTGGGCCTTCCTACCATTTGGAGCCTAGGCAGGTCTACAAGGTGCAAGTATCCTCCTGCCACAGACTCCTGAGGGCCTGGCATTTATTATAGGACTCACCACATGTGGCTAATCCCAGATATTCTAAAAAGGTAGTGAGCACTGTGCAAAATTGAAGAAGAGCTAATGACACACTCAGCCTTCTGTTTCCTGCATGTTTGCTAGGTGAGTTCCACCACCCAAGGGATCCTCATATCAACCATAGGACCTGAGCAATTAACTTCCTCATCTTACTGGTTGACTCTAGTTTTCTCCCTCATGCCATACCATGCCATGCTAGAAAGTTACCATTTTTTTCCATACCTCTGCTCCCCACCCAGCAACAAAGGCAGTTCCAGGGGCATGACAATCTAAAACCTTGGATATCTATTAGAAAATTAGATGCTAGCAGGTTAATATCTTAAAATGCATTCATCAACTCTTTTGCACTCTCTTTTTACCTAAATGAACAAAAGAAAATATGTCAAAAGTTGTAGAGATAATAGAGCATTTAAGATGAAGTGAAACCTTAGAATTCATGAGTTGGGGGCCAGACATAGCTCAGACTTATGACAGTCAGTTTGGTAAGTCTGATGTCATAATTTGGATCCCTGCTAACAACAAGAACAACAACAACCACCACAACAACAACTACAACATCACTGGTTCCTAAATTGCAGATTGCTCTCTTTGAAATAGCTGTTCAGCTTACATCATGAAAGAATCCAGAGTGGATAGGGATTGAAACATGGTTTGTGGAAATTAATTTCCTCAATGATTGAAGGAAAGCTTAAAGAGGCCCCCCTTCATTCTTTTTCATACCTGAGGGATATTACATTGGATAAGCATGCCAAATCTTTTTCATATACTCGGAGATGAATGGGCAATAGGCTTGACTCTAAGATGTGGCTCTGCCTCATTTTGCTGCAAAGAGAATAAAGAAAAAACAACAAATTTTTATTTTATACAGATTCAGGCCCATCGATCACTTTGACCTGATCTTTAACATTTGGGGAATAGTAGGGAGGAAAGCCATATGACAGAAGTTCATTTAAGGAGCTCAATGTGTTACAGTCAAGACCACTTGGCTGCTTTGGCATGGCACCTGCAATGATTCAATTTGAGATCCAGTATGGTGAACATTGAGTTCAAGAGAAAACATCAACACTCGTGCTCCCAGGTTTAGATTAGTTGGCTAAGGGCCCATTCTGTAAATGTTGGATTGTGAGTTCTATCCCAGGGGCAGCAAAAAAAAAACAAAAATTTAAAATAGTTACCCAGGATTTTTTTTACTGTATAAACATAGGCATCAGGGGACATTCTCTATTATATTCAAATTACTCATTATGTAGCAAGTTATGTGCCATTTGTATATCATTGCAGGTTTTATTCATTTCTCTATTTATTATTCTTTGATTCACACAGGGCTTCTTTAGGCAGTTCATTGTCTCGTGCAATGCACAAACAACCCATCTTGACATGGGATATGTGGTGATTGAGCTCGCCATGTGTGTGCCTCTTCCCACTCGGGCTCACTGAACCTCCCCATGCCTCCCGAGGCCCCGCTCCTCCCCCATCCTCAGAGCTCCTGCTGCTTTCATTTTTGGCCTGGCACAAAGCATCAGGCTGGAACAAGATACGGGGTGCTTTAAATTGTCTTTTCTTTATTTTCTGTTGTGCTTCCTCAGACAGAGCCAGGTTTAAGCACACTTCTGGTCTTTCCTCATACCCTTGGCAAGTGGGATTGATGTTTTGAGTTGTCCTCAAACTGCTCCAGGCAAGAAAATAATAAAAAAAATAAACTTCACAGAAACAAGAAGGAAAGAATAGATCTCCTTTTGCCTTATCCACACTTGGGTGAGTCATGTTACAAATTCCTTTCAATTTCAATGTTCATGTTCTGGCTGGGCATTTAGCTAATGGGCCTAAATGCAAGCCTGATTAGTGCTCATTCCTCATTTCCAACACCTCATTGGAGAGAGAATAAAAGAATCGGTGTTCAGGGCCTGGGACATCCTCCAGAGACATAGCCTCTTGCTGGCCAAAAACATCTTGCTTTTCCTTGCCCATACTATAGCAAAGCAAGGCACAGCAATGCCAGACACAGAAAAGCAAAGGCAGGAAAACCAACCCTAATAGGTGTTGGCCTTTGCCGGGATGTGCTGAGTCATGCCTGTAAGGTCCATACTCAATCAGGAGGCTGAGAGAACAGGACCACCAAGATATTGAGGACTGCTTGGGCTCCATGGTGACTTAAAGGCCAGCCTGGACTTGCTCACAGGGAAAGTCCTCCCCATCCCAAAGCAAACTACCTTTAACTGGAATCTAGCAACACTTCATTAGGATCCTGGCCTTTTCATTTTCTTTGGAGTCTTTGAGAGACATGGTCTCACCACGGGATCCACATATCACACATAGGGCCTGAGCAATTAACTTCCTCATCTTACTGGTTGACTCTAGTTTTCTCCCTCATGCCATGCCATGCCATGCTAGAAAGTTACCATTTTTTCCATACCTCTACTCCCCACCCAGCAACAAAGACAGGTCCAGGGGCATGACAATCTAAAAACTTGGATGTCTGTTAGAAATTTAGATGCTAGCAGGTTGCTATCTTAAAATGCTTTCATCAAGTATTTTGCACTCTCTTTTTACCTAAAGGAACAAAAGAAAATATGTCAAAATGTGTAGAGATAATAGAGCATTTAAGATAAAATGAAACTTTAGAATTCATGAGTTAGGGGCCAGACGTAGCTCAGACTTATGACAGTCAGTTTGGTAAGTCTGATGTCATAATTTGGATCCCTGCTAACAACAAGAACAAAAACCACCACCACCAAAACAACTACAACATCACTGGTTCCTAAATTGCAGATTGCTCTCTTTGAAATAGCTGTTCAGCTTACATCCTGAAAGAATCCAATGTGGATAGGGATTGAAACATGGTTTGTGGAAATTAATTTCCTCAATGATTGCAGGAAATCTTAAAGAGGCCCCATTTCATTCTTTTTCATACCTGAGGGATATTACATGGGATAAGCATGCCACAATCTTTTTCATATACTCGGAGAAGTTGGGCATTAGGCTTGATTCTAAGATGTGGCTCTGCCTCATTTTTCTGCAAATAGAATAAAGAAAAAACAACAAATTTTTATTTCATAGAGCTTCAGGCCCATTGATCACTTTAACCTGATCTTTGACATTTGGGGAATTGTAGGGAGGAAAGCAATAAGACAGAAGTTCATTTAGGGAGCTGAATGCATTAAAGTCAAGACCATTTGGCTGCATTGGCATGGCACTGGCAACGATGCACATTGAGATCCAATATGGTGAACATTGAGTTCAAGAGAAAACATCAACACTCGTGCTCCCAGGTTTAGCTTAGTTGGCTAAGGGCCCATTCTGTAAATGTTGGGTTGTGAGTTCCATCCCAGGGGCAGCAAAAAAAAAAAATAAGAAGAATTTAAAATAGTTACCCAGGGCTTTTGTGTAATGTATAAACATAGGCATCAGGGGACATTCTCTATTATATTAGAATTACTCATTACATAGCAAGTTATGTGCCATTTGTATATCATTGCAGGTTTTATTCATTTCTCTATTTATTTTTCTTTGATACACACAGGGCTTCTTTAGGCAGTTCATTGTCTCCTGCAATGCACAGAGCAACCCATCTTGACATGGGATGTGTGGTGATTGAGCTCGCCATGCATGTGCCTCTTCCCCCTCGGGCTCACCGCCCCTTCCCCTGCCTCCCGAGGCCCCGCCCCTCCCCCCTCCTCAGGGCTCCCACTGCTTTCATTTTGGGCCTGGCACAAAGCATCAGGCTGCAACAAGATATGGTGCGCTTTAAGTTGGCTTTTCTTTATTTTCTGTTGTGCTTCCTCAGACAGAGCCAGGTTTAAGCTCACGTCTGGTCTTTCCAGGTACCCTCGGCAAGTGGGCTTGCTCTTTTGAGTTGTCCACAAACTGCTCCAGCCAAGAAAATAATAAAAAATTATAAAGTTCACAGAAACAAAAAGGAAAGAATAGATCTCCTGGTGCCTCATCCACACTTGGTTGAGTCATGTTACAAATTCCTTTCAATTTCAATGTTCATGTTCTGGCTGGGCATTTAGCTAATGGGCCTAAAGGCAAGCCTGATTAGTGCTCATTCCTCATTTCCAATGCCTCATTGCAAAGAGAAAAAATGAATTGGTGTTCAGGGCCTGGGACATCCTCCAGAGACATAGCCTCTTGCTGGCCAAAAACATCTTGCTGTTCCTTGCCCATACTATACCAAAGCAAGGCACAGCAATGCCAGACACAGAAAAGCAAAGGCAGGCAAACCAAGCTTAACAGGTGTTGGCCTTTGCTGGGATGTGCTGAGTCATGCCTGTAAGGTCCATACTCAATAAGGAGGGTGAGAGAACAGGACCACCGAGACATTGATTACTGTGTGGGCTTCATGGTGACTTCAAGGCCAGCCTGGACTGCATAGCAGGGAAAGGCCTCCCCATTCCAAAGCAAACTACCCTCACCTGGAATCAAGCAACACTTCATTAGGATCCTGGCCTTTTCATTTTCTTTGGAGTCTTTGAGAGACACGGTCTCGCCATGCCATTCAGGCTGGGCCTTCCTACCATTTGGAGCCTAGGCAGGTCTACAAGGTGCAAGTATCCTCCTGCCACAGACTCCTGAGGGCCTGGCATTCACTATAGGACCCACCACATGTGGCAAATCCCAGATATTCTAAATAGGTAGTGAGCATTGTGTGAAACTGAAGAGCTAATGACACACTCAGCCTTCTGTTTCCTTCATGTTTACTAGGTGAGTTCCACCACCCAAGGGATCCTCATATCACCCATAGGACCTGAGCAATTAACTTCCTCATCTTACTGGTTGACTCTAGTTTTCTCCCTCATGCCATGCCATGCCATGCTAGAAAGTTACCATTTTTTCCAAACCTCTACTCCCCAACCAGCAACAAAGGCAGGTACAGGGGCATGACAATCTAAAAACTTGGATGTCTATTACAAAATTAGATGCTAGCAGGTTACTATCTTAAAATGCATTCATCAACTATTTTGCACTCTCTTTTTACCTAAAGGAACAAAAGAAATTATGTCAAAAACTGTAAAGATAATAGAGCATTTAAGAAAAAACGAAACCTTAGAATTCATCAGTTGGGGGCCCGACATAGCTCAGACTTATGACAGTCAGTTTGGTAAGTCTGATGTCATAATTTGGAACCCTGCTAACAACAAGAAAAACAACCACCACCACAACTACAAAATCACTGGTTCCTAAATTACAGATTGCTCTCTTTGAAATAGCTGTTCAGGTTACATCATGAAAGAATCCAAAGTAGATAGGGATTGAAATATGGTTTGGGGAAATTAATTTCCTCAATGATTGGAGGAAAGCTTAAAGAGTCCCCGCTTCATTCTTTTTCATACCTGAGGGATATTACATTGGATAAGCATGCCAAATCTTTTTCATATACTCAGAGATGGATGGGCATTAGGCTTGACTCTAAGATGTGGCTCTGCCTCATTTTGCTGCAAAGAGAATAAAGAAAAAAAAATTTTATTTCATACAGCTTCAGGCCCATTGATCACTTTGACCTGATCTTTAACAATTGGGGAATTGTAGGGAGGAAAGCAATAAGACAGAAGTTCATTTAGGGAGCTGAATGTGTTAAAGTCAAGACCATTTGGCTGCATTGGCATGGCACTGGCAACGATGCACATTGAGATCCAATATGGTGAACATTTAGGTCAAGAGAAAACATCAACACTCATGCTCCCGGGTTTAGCTTAGTTGGCTAAGGGCCCATTCTGTAAATGTTGGGTTGTGAGTTCCATCCCAGGGGCAGCAAAAAAAAAGACTTTAAAATAGTTACCCAGGACTTTTGTGTAATGTATAAACATAGGCATCAGGGGACATTCTCTATTATATTAGAATTACTCATTATGTAGCAAGTTATGTGCCATTTGTATATCATTGAAGGTTTTATTAATTTCTCTATTTATTTTTCTTTGATTCACTCAGGGCTACTTTAGGCATTTCATTGTCTCCTGCAATGCACAGAGCAACCCATCTTGACATGGGATGTGTGGTGATTGACCTGGCCATGCATGTGCCTCTTCCCCCTCGGTCTCTTCACCCCTCCCCCTGCCTCCTGAAGCCTGGCTTCTCACCCTTCCTCAGGGATCCCGCTGCTTTCATTTTGGGCCTGGCGCAAAGCATCAGCCTGGAACAAGATATGGTGCACTTTGAATTGGCTTTTCTTTACTTTCTTTTGTGCTTCCTCACACAGAGCGAGGTTTAAGCCCACTTCTGATCTTTCCTCGTACCCTCGGCAAGTTGGCTTGCTGTTTTGTGTTGTCCACAAACCGCTGCAGCCAAGAAAATAATGAAAAATAATAAATTTCACAGAAACAAAGAAGGAAAGAATAGATCTCCTTGTGCCTTATCCACACTTCGGTGAGTCATGTTACAAATTCCTTTCAATTTCAATGATCATGTTCTCACTGGGCATTTATCTAATGGGCCTAAACCCAGCCTGATTAGCGCTCATTCCTCATTTCCAACACCTCATTGGAAGGAGAATAAAAGAATCGGTGTTCAGGGTCTGGGACATCCTCCAGAGACATAGACTTTGCTGGCCAAAAACCTCTTGCTTTTCCTTGCCCATACTATAGCAAAGCAAGGCACAGCAATGCCAGACACAGAAAAGCAAAGGCAGGCAAACCAACCCTAATAGGTGTTGGCCTTTGTCAGGATGTGCTGATTCATGCCTGTAAGGTCCATACTCAATCAGCAGGCTGAGAGAACAGGACCACCATGACACTGAGGATTGCATGGGCTCCATGGTGACTTCAAGGCCAGCCTGGACTGCATCACAGAGAAAAGCCTCCCCATCCCAAAGCAAACTACCCTCACCTGGAATCAAGCAACACTTCATTAGGATCCTGGCCTTTTCATTTTCTTTTGAGTCTTTGAGAGACACGATCTCACCATGCCATTTAGGCTGGGACTTGCTTCACTTTGGAGCCTAGGCAGGTCTACAAGGTGCAAGTATCCTCCTGCCACAGAATCCTGATGGCCTGGGATTCATTGTAGGACCCACCACATGTGGCAAATCCCAGATATTCTAAATAGGTAGTGAGAACTGTGTGAAACTAGAGAAGAGCTACTGACATACGCAGCCTTCTGTTTCCTGCCTGCTTGCTAGGTGAGTTCCACCCCCCACTGGATCACCATATCACCCATAGGACCTAAGCAATTAACTTCCTCATCTTACTGGTTGACTCTAGTTTTCTCCCTCATGCCATGCCATGCCATGCTCGAAAGCTACCATTTTTCCATACCTCTACTCCGCACCCAGCACCAAATGCAGGTCCAGGGGCATGAGAATGTAAAACCTTGTATGTCTATTAGAAAATTAAATGGTAGCAGGTTACTATCTTAAAATGCATTCATCAAATATTTTGCACTCTCTTTTTACCTAAAGGAACAAAAGAACTTATGCCAAAATGAGTAGAGATAATAATAGAGCATTTAAGAAAAAATGAAACCTAAGAATTTGTGAGTTGGGGGCCGGACATAGCTCAGATTTATGACAGTCAGTTTGGTAAGTCTGATGTCATAATTTGGATCCCTGCTAACAACGAAAACAACCACCAACACCACCGCCACAACAACTACAACATCAGTTGTTCCTAAATTACAGATTGCTCTCTTTGAAATATCAGTTCGGCTTACATCATGAAAGAATCCAAAGTGGATAGGGATTGAAACATGGTTTGTGGAAATTAATTACCTCAATGATTAAAGGAAAGCTTAAAGAAGACCCCCTTCATTCTTTTTCATACCTGAGGGATATTACATTGGATAAGCATGCCAAAACTTTTTCATATACTCGGAGATGGATGGGCATTAGGGTTGACTCTAAGATGTGGCTCTGCCTCATTTTGCAGCAAAGAGAATAAATAAGAAAAAACAAATTTTGATTTTATACAGATTCAGGCCCATTGATCACTTTGACCTGATCTTTAACATTTGGGGAACAGTAAGGAGGAAAGCAATATGAGAGAAGTTCATTAAAGGAGCTGAATGTGTTATAGTCAAGACCACTTGGCTGCCGTGCCATGGCACCTGCAACGATGCACTTTGAGATCCAATATGGTGAACATTTAGGTCAAGAGAAAACATCAACTTTCATGCTCCTGGGTTTAGCTTAGTTGGCTAAGGGCCCATTCTGTAAACGTTGGGTTGTGAGTTCCATCCTTGGGGCAGCAAAAAAAATGACTTTAAAATAGTTACCCAGGACTTTTTTTTAATGTATAAACATAGGCATCAGGGGACCTTGTCTATTATAATCGAATTACTCATTATGTAGCAAGTTATGTGCCATTAGTATATCACTGTAGGTTTTATTCATTTCTCTATTTAGTTTTCTTTGATTCACACAGGGCTTCTTTAGGCAGTTCATTGTCTCCCGCAATGCACAAGCAAACCATCTCGACATTCATTGTGTGGTGATTGACCTGGCCATGCGTGTGCCTTTTCCCCCTTGGTCTCACAGCCCCTGCCCCTGCCCCTGCCTCCTGATGTCCCACCCATCCCCCCTACTCAGGGCTCCCAGTGCTTTCATTTTGGGCCTGGTGCCAAGCATCAGGCTGGAACAAGACACGGTGTGCTTTAAATTGGCTTTTCTTTATTTTCTGTTGTGCTTCCTCACACAGAGCCAGGTTCAAGCCCACTTCTGGTCTTTCCTGGTGCCCTCGGCAAGTGGGCTTGCTGTTTTGAGTTGACTGCCAACCACTCCAGCCAAGAAAAAAATAAAAAAATTTAAAAAAAAATAAAGTTCACAGAAACAAAGAAGGAAAGTATAGATCTCCTGGTGCCTTTATCCACACTTGGGTGAGTCATGTTACAAATTCCTTTCAATTTCAACGTTGGTGTTCTGCCTGGACATTTAGCTAATGGGCCTAAAGGCCACCCTGATTAGCACTCCTTCCTCATTTCCAAGTCCTCATTGGAAAGGGAATAAAAGAATCGGTGTTCAGGGCCTGGGACATCCTCCAGAGACATAGACTCTTGCTGGCCAAAAACATCTTGCTTTTCTTTTCCCATACTATACTATACCAAAGCAAGGCACAGCAATGCCAGGCACAACAAAGCAAAGGCAGGCAAACCAACCCTAATTGGTGTTGGCCTTTGCTGTGATGTGCTCATTCATGCCTGTAAGGGCCATACTCAATCAGGAGGCTGAGAGAACCGGACCACCGTGGCATTGAGGACTGTGTGGGCTCCATGGTGATTTCAAGGCCAGCCTGGACTGTGTCACAGGGACAGGCTCCCTTGCTCGCAAGTTACCATTTTTTCCAAACCTCTACTCCCCACCCAGCACCGAAGGCAGGTCCAGGGGCCTGACAATCTAAAAACTTGGATGTCTAAGAGAAAATTAGCTGCTAGCGGGTTACTATCTTTATATTCATTCATCAAGTATTTTGCACTCTCTTTTTGCCTAAAGGAACAAAAGAAAATATTTGCCATATGTGTCACATGTGATATTTTCATGGCAAAAATAGGTCATAGCTGTCACATATATATCACATACTTGCCTTACATGTCATAAATGTCACAAGTGCTCTAAAGGTGACTAATGCCACAAATGTCCTATCAGTCACAGAGAACATACACATCACTTATGTCATAATTTCACCTATGTCACATACGTCCCATGTGTCACACATGTCGCATGTATTACTCATGTCATGTCTAATGTCACATGTATTACTCGTGTTATATCTAAATATCAAATATGTTACCTATGTTACCATTATCATAAATGTCACATATGTCACTTATGTCGAATACATCACATATTGCATTTATGACATGCAAATATCATACATGCAATAAATGCCAGATCTATAAAGTTTGTCACACATGTCACAAATTTTATAGGTGTTACAAATGTCACTTATATCACATCTTTCACAATTCTTGCCCTCTTTTTCTGCCTCAGTTCTGCTATGTTATTTTCAGCCTTTGTTTGTCTACTTTTCTCCCAATAAGCATAAATGAATTTCATAGGAAGCAGGTTTTGTGTCTTTTCTCCCATTCATTCTTATTATACTGAATGTATAAATGCCATAATTGTAATAATTGTCACACATGTCACAAATGTCATGGTGTCACAAATGTCACTTATATCATATCTGTCACAATTCTCACCCTCGTTTTCTGCTTCAGTTTTTCTATGTTATTTTCAGCATTTGTTTGTCTGCTTTTCTCCCTTGTCATTGTAGCGGTCTCCCTCATTCAGTCCTTTGTGCCACAGGTCCTTCAATCCTGGAAATTGTTTCATCTCTCTCTAGAATATAGTTCAGTATTCTCTGTAGGGTTTGGATTGGTGGTCACATATTCCCCCAGTTCCATCATGCCATGGAAGCAACTTGCACTTTCTCTGATGGAGAACATTCTCTCTTTGTATTTCTGTTTGTAATCTGGATATTTTATATCTCACAAAGGTCACACACATCACATATGTGATTGGTCTCATATATGTCATAAAGGTCATACATGTCATCATGGTCACATATGTCATGTCTAAATGTCACATATGTCACCTATGTCACCATTATCATAAATGTCACATATGCCACATATGTCGAATACATCACATATTGCATTTATGACATGAAAATCTCATACATGAGATAAATGCCTGAAATGTAAAAATTGTCACACATGTCATATATGTCATAGGTGTCACAGATGTCACTTATATCGCATCTTTCACAATTCTTGCCCTCTTTTTCTGCCTCAGTTCCACTATGTTATTTTCAGCCTTTGTTTGTCTACTTTTCTCCCAATAAGCATAAATGAATTTTGTAGGAAGCGTGTTTTGTGTCTTGACTCCCATTCATTCTTATTATACTGAATGTGTAAATGTCTCACACAACAAACAGAACAAATGAATTTCTGCTTCATGCCCTTTCAAAACCCTGTGTTTTGGTTCTATTTCAATTGTGTTCTGTGTATTTTACACGAAGGATTAAGGCATTTTGTAGGAAGAGGGTTTAATATATAGGCTTCCATTCATTCTCATTTTGATGAATGTGTAAATCCCTTGCGTAGCACACAGAACTACTGAATTCCTGCTGCATGCACTTTCAAAACTGTGTTTTGTTTCAATTTCAAGTGTGTTCTGTGTATTTCACAAGAAGGATAAAGGCATTTTGTAGGAAGTGGGTTTTCTGAATTGGCTTCCATTCATTCTTCTGATGATGAATGTGTAAATCTCTTGCATAGTACACAGAACAAATTAATTACTGCTGCTTGCACTTACAAAACATTGCATTTTGGTTCTATTTCAATTGTGTCCTATGTATTTCACAAGAAGGATAAAGGCATTTTCTAGGAAGTGGGTTTTCTGTATTGGCTTCCATTCATTCTCATTACTGAACTACTGAAATCCTTCTTCACGCCCTTTTAAAAATGCTGTGTTTTGGTTTATTTCAAGTGTGTTCTGTGTATTTCACAAGATGGATAAAGGATTTTCTAGGAAGTGGGTTTTACGTTTTGGCTTGCTTTCATTCTCATTATGATGAATGTGTAAATCTCTTGCATAGCACACAGAATTACTGAATTCCTGCTGCATGCACTTCAAAACCCTGTGTTTTGGTTCTATTTCAAGTGTGTTCTGTGTATTTCACAAGAAGGATAAAGGAATTTTGTAGGAAGTAGGTTTTCTGCCTTGCCTTCCATTCATTCTTATGATGATGAATGTGTAAATCTCTTGCATAGCACACAGAACAAATTAATTACCGTTGCATGCACTTTCAAAACACTGCATTTTGGTTCTATTTCAAGTGTGTTCTAGGTATTTCACAAGAAGGATAAAGGAATTTTGTAGGAAGCGGGTTTTCTGTATTGGCTTCCATTCATTCTCGTTTTGATGAATATGTAAATCCTTTGCGCAGCACACAGAACTACTGAAATCCGGCTTCACGCCCTTTCAAAACCCTGTGTTTTGGTTTTATTTCAAGTGTGTTCTGTGTATTTCACAAGAAGGATAAAGGCATTTGTCGGAATCATGTTTAATGTATAGGCTTCCATTCATTCTCATTATCATGAATGTGTAAATCTCTTGTGTAGCACACTGAACTGCTGAAATCCTGCTTCACACCCTTTCAAAACCCTGTGTTTTGTTTCTATTTCAAGTGTGTTCTGTGTATATTTCACAAGAAGGATATAGGCATTTTATAGGAAGAGGGTTTAATGTATAGGTTTCCATTCATTCTCATTATGATGAATGTGTAAATCTCTTGTGTAGCACACAAAACTACTGAGTGTTTCAATCCTGGAAATTGTTTCATCTCTCTTTGTATTTCTGTTTGTAATCTGGATATTTTATATCTCATAAAGTTCACACACATCACATATGTGACTGGTCTCATATGTCATTAAGGTGATACATGTCATAATGGTCACATATGTGTCATACATGTCACATGTGATATTTTCATGTCAAAATAGGTCACAAATGTCACATATATATCACATACTTGCCTTACATGTCATAAATGTCACAAATGTTCCTTATGCAATTAGAGTTCTCTTCAAAATTTCCTCACCATTGCCTGTGTCTTTGAGTTTTACCTGTTTTATCTCCTAGATGATCATTCTGTATCTGTTTGGGTTTTATTTCTTATGCAATTGAAGTTCTCTTCACAATGTCCTTATCTATGCCTACGACTTCAAGACTTTTGCCTCTCCTATCTTTCAGCAGTTTTTTAAAAATCTATGTGTGCTCCATTTTTATTTTCTTTTAGTGTGTGATGAGTCAATCTGGAGTCAATCTTCTGAATGAGGTTAAGAAGTTTTGCCACAGATTTTTGAATAGCCTATATTTCACCCAGCATATGTTTTTGGTCCCATTGTCAAAGATGAGATAGCTTCATGTACTTAGATCTGTTTCAGCATTCTCTGTTCTTTTCATTGGTCCATATGTCTAGTTTTTTTTTGCTAGTAATGCACTGTTTTATTTTATTTGATTTTTTTTACTATCAATTTGTATTAAGGCTTAGATCTGGGAATATGATGATTCCTCCTTTACTTTTCTTACTCAGGATTTTTTTTTAGTCTGTGTGTCTTCTGGTTCCATATAAATTTTAGGATTGTTTTTGCTCATTTTGTGAAGAAGAGTTTTGTGTTAAATGGCATGAAGCCTATACTTCGCTTTTAGTAATGTGGCCATTTTGTTAATGTTAGTTATGCATATTAAGGAACAAAGAATGTGCTTCCATTTTCTGGTGTCTGTGACCTCCTTTATCCAAGTACTATAACCTTTATTGCACATGTCTTTCACTTCCTTATTTAATACCTGGATATTTCATTGCATTTAAAGTATCTTGAATTTTGTTACTGTACCAATTGCTGTCTTAATGTGTTCATTATTGATGTACAGGAATACTGCTTATTTTTGTGTGGTGATTTTTGGATCTTTTTACTTTGGAATTTGTTTGTTCTGTGAGTCCTTTGGTGAATTTTTTTAGTTTTGCTTTGTAAAGGTTATGCCATCTATATATAATAGTTTTAATTCTTTCTTTTTTGTATGTATCCCCTTAACTTCTTTCTCTTGCTTTATACCTCTGTATAAAATTTTGGATACTATACTGAATAGGATCATTGCAAGAGTAAAACCTTGTCTTCTTCATGATGTTTGGAGAAAAGCTTTCAGTATTTCCACATTTAGCTGATGTTGGCAATGATTTGTCATAAGTGACTTTTATTAAGTTGAGATCAGTCCTATTCTAGTTTCCTCAGAGTTTTTACAGGAAATAGATGTTGGATTTTGTAGGAGGCTTTTGCTGCTTTCATTGAGATGATTGGATTTTGATGAATGGATTGGATTCCAATCATTGAGATAATTGGATTGGATTCCAATCATTGAGATGATTGGAAATAGATATGGGATTTTGTGAGAGGCTTTTGCTGCATTGATTGTGATGATTCATGTGGTTTTTGTGCTTTATTTTGTTCGTGTTGTATATTACACTTACTGATTTACATATTATCTCTGTTAGTTTTCTCATTCCTAAGAGAAAATACCCAACTCCCCAGCTTAAAGGGGAAAAGGTATATTTAGATCACAGATTGCAAAAGTTTCAGTCCATAATCAGCTGCCTCCAAAGCAGGGTGGCATGTAGCAGAGCAGCAACAGATCATGGTGACAAAAGGCAGCTAAAGCAACCAGAGGGTGGGAGAGATGATGTTTTTCCTATCCTTTATATTGTGTCTGGTGTCTTACACTAGGATGTTTGTGGGACTCACAACCTTAATCCCAGCATTGCAATACAAACCAGTCACAAACTGTAGATTTCACTACCCACAGAAAATCTCTGTGACCTCATGAGGCTTTGGGGGGATATAAGTCACAAAGCATAATATATATATTGAACTATCATTGCATCCTGCAGATAAAGCCAACTTACTCATGATATATGAATCTTTGAATGCTGCGTTGCATTGTTTGCCAGTTTCTTGTTGAAGGCTTTTTAAAATCTATGTTCATTGGAGAGATTGGTATGTTGCTGTGTGTGTGTGTGTGTGTGTGTGTGTGTGTGAAGTTTTTGTCAGGTTTTGATATCAGGGTGATGCTAGCTTCAAGGGACAACTTTAACACTACTACTTCCCTTTCATTTTCATTGAAGAGTGAGGAGAATTGGCATTGGCTCCTCTCTGAAGTTCTTGCAGAATTCAACAGTGAATCCATGGTGTATTTGGTTTTCTTAGTTGATAGATTTTTGTTGGTTGTTTATTTTTACTGCCTCCATTTCACTACTTGTTACCAAG
>PVLA01015576.1:0-24608 GCA_004027455.1 Hydrochoerus hydrochaeris
TTGCTACCTTCAAAAAAAAAAAAAGTAGATAAGAAAGTAACAAAATACCTCCAAAAATCTCCCAACTCCACCAAAGCTGATCCATGGATCATGGATGAGGAGAAACTCAAAAACAAGGCAACAGAATTATATAAGGTGATTAAAAGTATATAACAACAACAAAACAAGTCAGTAAGGTACTGAGCAACCTGAAACAGGAAATAACTAAGCAGATAATGGACTTAAAAAGTAAAAAGAAGAAAAGAAAGTGCTCTAGAGGATATGGCTGCATGTATGTTTAAGTGTGTAGGATTGAAAACCATGTTGCTAAGTTGTTACTGTATCATTGAACTTCTTTGCAGTCTCACTGTTTGAATGTACACTTTGTATGCTTTAATTTTGTAACTTTAACAACTAGGTCTAAGAAGACAGTATGTAATTTATCAACTAGTGATTTCTTACTGCTTTCTTTCCCTGAGATTCTGTATTGTTTCTAGCCCTTTTCCTGTTTTGCTTTTTTTTTCTCTTTAAAAAAAAAAAGAAAAGAAAACACAAAAATTCCATAAATACATGGACATTAACACCCTCCTGAACAAATAGTGAATAACAGGTGAAATTAAAGAAGAAATTAGAGAATATCTGTAATTAAACAAAATGTGGATACAGCATACCAGAACCTGTGGGATGTAATGAAAGCAGTCCTAAGAGGAAAATTTATAGTGGTGAATTTCAATAACAGGAAGACAGAATGAGCACAAATGGAAACATAACGTATACTTCAAGCTTCTAGAAAAAGATCAAGTCAAGCCCAAGCCCATACAAGGAAGGAAACTATAAAGATCAGAGCCAAAATTAATGCAAATGAGCCTAAGAGAATAGCACAAAGAATTAATGAATCAAAGGGTTGATTCTTTGAAAGAATAAATAAAATTAATAAATTCCTAGCCAGTTGTATCAATAAAAGGAAAGACTCAAATTTTTATCATGAAGAATAAAAATTTGAAATCACTACAGATCCTATGGAAACTCAGAGGATCATCAATACCTACTTTGAAAATCTTTACTCACACAGGATGGAAAACACAGAAGAAATGGACAGATTCCTAGATATGTATGACTTGCTAAAAATGAACCAAGAAGATATATAAATTCTGAATAACCCAATGTCAGTTAATGGAATTAAAAATGTAATAAAAACTTATCAGCAAAGAAAAACCCAAGTTCTGATGGCTTCACTGCTTCATTCTACAAGAAAGTTAGAGAAGATTTAATGCCAATATTTCTCAAACTCTTTAATGAAGTTGAAAGGGAAGCAATACCCCCTAATTCATTCCTGGAGGCAAGTAGTATACTGATATCAAAACCAGAGAAAGACCCAAACAAAAGAGAAAACTGCAAGGACAATCTCTCTAATGAATATAAAAGTAAAAGTCCTCAACAAGATACCGGTGAACAGAATGCAGCAAATAATCCCAAAGATAGTAGAATTCATCCCAGGAATGCAGTGATAATTCAGCATATGCAAATCAGTAAATGTATTACACCAAATCATAACAACAGAACCAAAGACAAAAATGATTATATAAATAGATGCAAAAAAAGCTTTTGATAAAGTCCAATGCTCATTCATGTAAAATCCTACAGAAAATAGGAATAGATGGTCTTTACCCCAATCTGATAAAAGCCATCTGTGACATATCAGTAGTCAACATCATACTAAATGAGTTCAAAAGCTGAAAACTGTCACTAAAGTCAGGAACAAGATAAGGATGTCTACTATCACCACTCCTATCAATATAGTTTTGGAAACACTAGCAGCAGCAACTGGACAAGAGAGAGAAATAAAAGGAAAGGAAGAAGTTAATTTGTCATTGTTCACAGATATGATAGTCTACGTAGAAGACACCAAAAATGTCACCAAAAGATTTCTAGACATTATGATCTATTCAGCAGTATAACTGGATACAAGGTCAACACTCAAAAATCAATAGCATTCCTGTACACAAACAATTGCACTGAGAGATAAATTTGGGAAACCACATCCTTGACAAAGAAATGAAATTCTTAGCAATCAATCTAACAAAGGAAATGAAAGATCTATATATTGAGAATTACAGTACTTTGAAAAAGGAAATTGAAAATATCAGAAAATGGAAAGAAGGCAGAGGATTTAGCTCAGCAGCATGAGTACCTTCCTGGCAGGTGTGAGTTCATAAATTCAATCCCTGGTAGAGAAAAAAAAAAAAAGAAAAGGAAAGAAAGAAATTTTTAAAAAAGGAAAATATCCCATGCTCCTGGACAGGAAAACCAACATAGTGGAGATGGCCATACTGCCACAATTATTATGCAGATTTAATTCAATCCTAATCAAAATACCATTAGCATACCTCACAGAACTAGAGCATATATTCCTGAAATTCACTTGGAAACAGAAAAGACCTGGAATAACAAAGGCAATTCTAGGCAACAAAGGCAAGGTAGAAGGCAACACAGCCCCTAACTTGAAATTACAATGCAAAGCTACTATGATAAAATCAGCATGCTACTGGCAAAACAAAATAAACAAACAAAAAACAAGCAAACAAAAAAACAGAGCTGAAGATCAGTTGCACAAATTAGAAGATGTAGACACAACTCTCAACTCCAAATACATTCAGCCACCTTATCTTTGAGAAAGGTACCAAACATGTTCACTAGAAGAAAGATAGTCTCTTTAATAAAAAGTGCTGGAAAAATGCTTTCTACATGTGGATGACTCAGATTAGACCCATGTCTATTGTAATGCACTAACCTTAAACTAAAGTCAAAATGAATCAAACATCTGAATATTAGAACAAACTGAATGAAAAATACTTTGAAGAATCACCAAGTGGGATATCATTTTTAAAAAGCTTTTTCACATCCAATGAAATCACCCATAGAGTGAAAACACAACACATAGAGTGGGGAAAAACTTAATTGAATTTTCCCTGAGACAGAGGATTTCTACCTAAACCTATAAAGAATTAAAAAACTCAGAACCCCCAAATTCAAATACTCAATCCAAAAATGGTCATCTGAGATGAACACATACTTCTCAGATGAAGAAATACAAATGACAAATAAATATAAGAAAAAATGTTCAATATCATTTGTCATTCAAGAAATGCAAATTAAAGCAACAGTGAGATTTCACCTCACTCTAGAAAGAATGACTATTATCAATCAAGAAACCAACCAATAATAAATGCTGGAGGGAGCTGTGGAGAAAAATGATGGGAATGTAGACTGGCACAACCACTATGGAAATCAGTGTAGCGAGTCATCCAAAAACTAGGATTAGAGGTCCCCGATATTCCCCTTTTGGTTATTTTCCTAGAGTAATTAAAAACATCATACCACAGCAATTTATGTGCACCCATAAATTGTGTTTGTAGCAGCACAATTTGTACCAGGTACATCTTTGAAATAACCCTAATGCCTATCAACTGAGGATTGAATAAAAAAAGTGTGGTATCTTTATGCAGTGGATTACTGCTCATCTACAAAGAAAGATAATCTTGAGACTTCTATAAGTAAATAGATGCTGCTTGACACCATAGTCATAAGTGAATAAATTAACCTCACATGTGTTAGCATATTGTCTCCCTAGTGTAAGTAGTTGAAAGAGTAAATAAGATCCATAGTGCCCAATAGATAATTTGAAATGGGAAGAAACTGTCCACAACAAAAGAGAAACCAGGACAGAAGAAAGGAGAAAAGAAGCAGGGAAAAAGATATATAGATATATTTAGATAAGATAGTTATACTGCTAATTTCTATTAGCTCATTGAAAAGAAAAATTCATGCTGATATTGGTTGATCAATTGTTCTGCCTATTCCTGAAATCTGAGCAACTACCTTGAAGATAACAATATGTAATATATTAACTGTTGTTACTATGCTACTGTCTTACTTTGAAATTTTTTATCATTTTTATTGTTTTTTCTATTTAAAGTTAAAAAAATCTAGTCACAATTTTCCAATCAAATAAGTTTGATTCATTTACCTCAGAAAAATTTTTCCTTAAAGCAATCTGCATTTTGGTAATCCCTATGTGTAAACTTAATTTTTTTATATTTTAAAAAAGAAGTCTTCACTAACATGACAAATAACATGAAACCATGAGCATTTCTATTTGTACTGAAGATGAGATTATGACAAGAAGACATTTAAATGACATATACATTTAATCTTTGAAATCTGAATATTCAAATTAATGTGACTTTAATAAGAAACTGTACTTCAAAATCTAGATGTCCTCAAAGGAGACATATAGGAACTACAATATTCATGAAAGAAAAATTAAATTAATTCCGTTTTTAGCTTGACTCTTCCACAACAAAGCATTTGTAACTCCAGAGCCTTAAATTCCTCTTGCCACAGATGACAAATTCATTGTTTGATGTGGTAAATAGGCCACTCACTTGATATATCTGAGTCCTTTCTAGCTATGACATTTGAGTTGTTATTGAAAGACCTTTTGCTCCTAACTTTATACAAATAAGAAAAAAATTCTGTTTGCTATCAAGCAAGTCACAGAGCCAAAAGAAATACGTACTGTACAAAATGAGTCACTTTGCTCTTGTTGAATAGCTGCACCAGAAGGAGCATTTGTGGTGGAAAGGCTTTGTGAGACATTAATAAGGAAATGTATTGAATTAGCCAGGGAGATACATGCAGGGGTGTTTGGCTATGGGTACTTTGGTCTGTTGGCTTGGCTTTATTTCTGGACAGCTTGTTCTCAAAAGGTATTGTCACATCCTCAGTTTATGCCTGCACTTGTGGCCCTAATTTAGACAAAAAGAGGTCATTTGTGATTCTGTTTTTAGAATCTGTTCTTTTGGCCTCCAGGCTTCCAGAAATCAGAAGTTTTCTTCTGAAAACCATCTAGAAATAATGTAGACAATAGTGAGGATGGAAAAGGGGAGAAAAAAGAGAGATCAGAATTCCAGGTTCCCCATCACTGGACTAGACTAAGGTGGGCCTATTTGTGTCATTAAAAGCTCTGAAAGTTTCCCTATCACCAAACTAGTCCCTCAAAATATCTAGGAGGTTAATTCTCACATTAAAATTCTGCTCTTTTTTCTTCCATTTTTCATCCATATTATCTTCTATTTTTTTCCACTTTGTCTGTAAATAAGATTACTCTGTGTAGGTATATCACAATGCATGTTAGACTACCGCTTATGAAATTATTGCAGTTGTTCTGATGAAATATAATGGTAGATAAGCATGATCATGATAAAATAGAAAACAAGAGAAAATTTTCAAGCAGTGTTTTGGAAGTAGAACAAAAAGACTTAGTAGATTTGATATAGTACGTGAGAAATTATAAAATCAAAAATGGCACTTAGGCATTTTATTTGAGCAAATCAATAGGTCATGGGGATATTTACTGACATAAGCAACCATTGGAAGAAACAAAATTTGAAACAAGCCATTTGAAAGTTGAGTTTTAGACCTATTACTTTTCATACTCACAAAGTGTGAAGCACAGGGAGCTTTCACATGTGCTTCAGAGGAGAGAATACTGCATCAGGACATAGTGGTGTGCTCACTTCCACGTAACATTTTATTATTGTTTTTGTGAAATAAAAAGCCTCTAGAAGAGAAAGGTGGCTCTGTATTTCAACCTTCTCTTACCTTTCTGCTCACATTAACAGCATCAAAATGGGAATCCTTCACTGATCAGCTCTGATGCTCATGTTCCATTGATGGTAGCGTATATTTACCTTCATGGTAATTGAGGTGTTACTTTGACTTATTGAATCAGAATCTTTTGTAGTGTAATCTGATGGCTAATAGAAAAAGGCCAAGGGACTGAGGGAAAGGTAAAATAAAGACTTAAGATGTACTATGTCCATGTACCATTTCCTCAGGATGAGTGTAATCATTATGTATTGCAAATACATACATTTCCTGATAACAAAATTCACCCACAGTAACAAAGTACTGTAAAGTGTTTCAAACAGTTGAGACAGATGGTCACAGAAAAAAGGGAGAAGGGTTTTAGACTACTCTACTCAAGGGTGAGAAAGACTAGTCCCTCAAAATGTCATTCCAGGTCCTCCTTTCCCAAATTCAGTTCTGATTTGCTCTCTTTTCTCTATTCCTCATCAACAGAGCTAGATGGCTATCAGAAGAAAATTGCCTTCTAGAAGTCTGAGGCCACAAAGAATAGATTTCAAAGAAAAATCAATAGTTGAAAAGTATATCATACTTTTCATCATGGGGAATATCATAGTGATATACCCCATGCAAAGAATCTGATGATTTTAAGTTGTCCCATATTATTGGTAATTCTGAATCATAATGTTGCTTGCTTTTCAAAGATGCCATGACCTTGTGCAAATCTATGGAATGAAGTAAAAATTCTGGGTCTACTTTATGCATTTTATTGGAATAATTGACTCTCTTTCTCTTTAATTCCTTCAGATTAGGAGACTGTCATGCAATAAAATAAAACAAAAGAAAACTTTAGCTGGAGAATTGTCTAAAACTCAGACAGCTTTTCACAGTCTAGTGAGTGTCTGTGACTCTAAAATGCTTATTAAACTAAAGGGGTATAAAAGAAATCTGGCTTTTGCCACATTGTATTTTCTTCTCAAAAACCAATCTATATTTCAATAGGCAAAATTTCATGGTGACAGCTCCATATGAAGTTCTAATTCATTTTGGATAATTTGGAAATGAAATTGAAAACTATCACTTGCTAACAAACAATGTGCACTACAAGATTTATTTTGCATAATATATTTTTATGAGCACTTCATTTTTCAGAAGAGAATGTACTCAGCATCTTGCACTATATTATATATGATCTTTGAATATTCTCTTTAGTGTGTTTTGAGGTCCTTAGGCTTGGGAGGATTATTATTGCTAAAATAATTTAACATTCCCTTTAATAAAATGTAAAGGAAAGGTGAGCAATCAGATAGTTGTCATGACATATGGTCACATGGTTCAGGTTAGAGAAATAAAAGTAGCTTTATCGTCAAGTAATTGGAAACTATCTCAGCAAGCATTTGCACTTTCAAACAGCAAGTTTTTATTTTTATTTATTTATTTATTTTTGTCTTTTTGAGACAGGGTCTCATTATGCAGTTCAGGCTGGCCTTGGGCTCACTTTGTAGTCCAGGCTGCGAATTATTCTCCTGCCTCATCCTCCCAAATGGTGGGATTAACATGCCCAACAAATTTTTATATTTTAAACACGTGGCACAATCTCAATAATACTTTCATGCACATGAAATTTGGCTGCTTTTTATCAGGAAGAAGAATCTAATATTTGGATGGAAAGTTTGTATTTGATAAAAATAGCAAGAAGGCTTGGCTGAATCGAAACTATAGCTTTATAACCTACTCTAAGAGTCGGAATAACTTTTTCTTCAACTATTTTTCTTTATCAATAACATTTTGAGATCAATGATTGATGATAATGCCACTTGGATTTGAGAGAGGGTAATTCAACTGCTGTGCCAGCTCTGAGTCCCTGAGAGCTTTCTGCTTTCTTGTGGTTGGAAATGACAGAAATAAAGTTCTGTGTGTCCCTGGACTTGTACAAGTTCTCTGCATTTTACCCAGCTTCCATGCTCACCTTTTGTTCATATTAAATTAAAAAATTTTGTCAGTTCTTAAAATTGAGTTTTTAATATTTTAGTGGAGGTTGAAAAATAAAGATGGTATAATTTGAACAGAGTCCCCTGAAAGACAATACTCAGGTGTTTTGGGTCTAACATCCAAGTTGCATTTGTTGGCTTTTTACATATTAGCTACAGAATGTTGGCAAGTTATTTAATGCTTTGAGCCTCAGTTTCCTCATCTGAAAAATAACTAAAAATAAATAACTATTCCTATAAGATTTATGAGATAAAATAATGCCCAGAATATGGAAAGCAACTAAGAAATATTCAATAATAACCCTAATAGTTGTAATTATTATTATTATCATAGCTTACTTATACATGCTATTGATTTTTCAACAACACAAGATCAATCATAAATATTTTGAGATATGAAAAAAATTGAGGATTAGGTCCATGTGTGCCTAGCTCCAAGGCAGAAATAGTATGCTGGTAGGGCCTGGGCAGAGCTCTGCTGCTGCTCATAGCAAGACAGCCTGAAAGAGAGAGAGAAAGATGCCATTCTAGGTCACACTGACAGTAGCTCGCCTTTTGTGACCAGGCTCTACCTCCTACCAGCACAGTCAGCTGTTAATTTATCAGTGGACCACTAGTGAGTGTGGCATCCCTACTACTCAGTCACCCTCCAAAAACCCCACCTGTGAACACACAAGGCTTTGGGGATATTCTAGATCAAAACCATAATGGTCACATAGCTACTGTTACACAGGCTTTCTGACCCCAAGTCAAGCATTGCTGCTTCATAACCATGAGATGATGTGAGAAATAGATTAAGATGAGAATGTAGAAGTTTTAGAAATTCAGGCTGCAACTAAAGGCAATCAGAATAAAAGCCATAGAACTTATTTCCCACATTAACGGAAGTCTAATAAGTCTCTTTTAAAGTTCTTTCTCCCCTTTGACAAATTCCAGACCCTCAAGAGTTTATGGAGCATGAAAGAAATGGGAGACTACCTACCTATTTTCTGAGCAGAACAGAAAAAAATCTAAAATTTCATTGGTTTGACTTGCTTTTGCTTTTCACTATCAGCGTTTAAATGGACCTAGAATCTGAGTGACATGATCCTGCAAGTACTGCTTACCCTTTGCTGGTCCAGAATCCCCAAAGGATGACCACTCAGAGCTATGCAACTTTAAGAGGGTGCTATCCTGTGCTGTTAGTTCTTAGGTGCAGGGAGATGCTAGCTGTGTCTAAAGACAGCAATTCTTCGTATTCAGCTCTGAGTTTCTCAAGCAGCCATTCCTGTGATGCCAAATGTTCCAGCTGCAGAGCTGGGTGTTTCTCTTCATTTCTTTGGGGTCTACACTGCAAAATTTCTCTGTTGTTTCAGCCCAGAAACAAGAGTTCAGCTTATGCTTCTGAGACAATAGACCTGTCCATCTATCCCTCAATTTCAAGCTACATCAAAGGCATGCAATGGGGCTGTGGAGTATTTCTGTTTTGAAAGGAGACCCACTCAGGATGTACTCTCCTTTGAAGATCAAGGTGTATTTCTAGCTACTGTCCTCTGAGTCAAGGAAGAGTGCCTGACACTGAAATTGGTGTAGAGAAGACATTCATTAGCGTTTTCAATAAATAACTTTTAGAAAACTGAAGTATGAAATCTGCATTGAGTCATCAAGTGATAGTTTTAATATGTGAAATTTAAAAATATCTTAATATTTATAATTTCATAATTTGTTTTTTGTCTTCATGTTTTGTTTTTACTCCAGTTAGTCTATATATTTCAAACACTTGCCATCAAACTTGCAGTTGACCTTTCTGTAAGTTGAATGTCTAATCTATATTCTAAATGTAGTATATGTATAATGTATAGTGGGGTCTGTGTGTGTGTGTACGTATAAAACATATATTTTTAAGCATCATTAGAGCATTTGAATTTAGCGAGGTACAAGGATTTTGAGTTCTCTTAATGTTTTATTTTGACCACATTCATAGAGATAGAGATACAAATGTGAAATAAACCATGAGTTTACTCATTATCTGGCTAAAACTGTGAAATATCCTGTGTGTGATAAGCTTCCTGATTTGATTTATTAGTAGAATCTTATCTAGGTGGCCTATTTGGATCATAAATTCTTTGAGTGTTTTGGTATATAAAGGGAACAAAGTGGACAGCCCTGGGTCACACTTAGCCATATTGTTTCACTCTTTTGTCATCCAAGATTGAGAATTGCAGAGGAGCAGTTATGTTCTCTGTGAACCTGTGATTGCCTAGAAAAGACAATTATATATGTGGCTGAGACATATATTCTAAGAAAGAAGCTGTAACAAAAGAGAATTGTTGTTATTTAGCTGTGTCTGGAGTTGGTATTGGAGGTGAGATGCGGGTGTGTATTGTCTCCAAATGGATAAAACTCAATCCTGAAAAAACTCTGAAAGAGATGCTTCCATACAGTTTGTATTTCTTCCTTGTGAATTTTAAGCTTAGAAACTTACAAGCAAATGTACTTTGAAAAGCAAAGCAAGCTTTCTGTGAAATTCAGCCAAAATTCCAAACTTTCAACATCAGTTTTTGGCATGAGGGTTCAGTTTCACATCTTTGTTTTCTTTTTAGTCAACCTTTGAGTGATTAGGAAAATTTCCTTATAAATATATCCCATTAATGGTTTTTGGAAAAGACTTTTAACTGTACCTTAGAAATTGAGAAATATTCTGATTTTGAGGAAAACAATCTGCTGGTTTGAGATATAGCAGAATGTCAACTTAAAGAGTTAGGATTATAAATCAGATTTTGAAGTATTATTTAAAAAACAGAAAAAATTGAGAAAACAATTTGGT
The DNA here is from genome assembly GCA_004027455.1 of Hydrochoerus hydrochaeris. Taxonomy (NCBI): domain Eukaryota; kingdom Metazoa; phylum Chordata; class Mammalia; order Rodentia; family Hydrochaeridae; genus Hydrochoerus; species Hydrochoerus hydrochaeris. The sequence goes on from PVLA01015576.1 coordinate 10,426, forward strand.
TTTCCAAGATCTGGACTGAGAAATGAAATCAATGGCCAGTTGCAGACCTGACCATCTTTGCTATGAGACCATGTAGGTGTATACCTCTATATGCTAGTCTAAGTCCTAAAGTGGATGTATGAAGGAATATGGGGAAGAGAAGACTTCTCATCAGACCCAGCTCAGCATTTTATTAGAATTCTCCATTAATTAAAAGGAACATATTATACAATCACTGTCTCAGTGGTATTTTGATTCTTTTTTTGTTATTATGTTCATATTTATAATTTCTTTGAGGATGCTTCTAGAAAGGATAGGCTTTAGCTTTAGGACAGGATTTGGGCATTTATGATCCTTAACGCCAAGGTTTCTTAGCACCAAGTTTTCTTCTTAATCATAAACATTAATCTGTTACATTCTAATCACACATTTTCTTTTCACCAGTTTCATATATGGCTCCCTATAAAGTCTTGCTTTTCTTCTTGTATCTTTAATATCTCCATTCAAATGGAATTTATTTTCTGTCTTCTAGCTTCCTGTCTCCTGAGGCTTCTTATTCTTGGGGAGAAATAGCCAATGCTTTTCATTTGACCTTGATATCCTTTTTTTGTCTCTTAACCACACTTTTCATACAAGAATTTCCTTATGATTACTCCTTCCTTACCACTTCCTTACTGTTTTTAAGCCACCTGATCTAATTTTCAGTCAGCTGAGTCCTATCAAAAATGATTTAATTTGTGGATAAAATGCACAGAGAAGCAAGAAGTCAAGCTAGAGGACGTTTTACCGAGGAACTCTATGCTCAGTGGCTGGTGAAGGCCAAGTTTGCTTCTGCTCGTAGTTTTCTACCCAGCATGGTAGCCAGTAGGACCACGTGGTTCTTAAGCAACTGAAATATGACACATGACCAATCAGGTGAATTCTTAATTTTATATCAATTGATTTAAATTTAATTTTACAAATTTTAAAAACATTTGTACCAGTGAAGATACAACAATTTACATTTCAATATACATTTTATGAAATCTAAATTATGTTTTTATATCATATATGTTTGATTTGATAACTTGTTAGAATATTTAATAATTGTATTACTTAATGTAACCATTCTAGTATCTATAGTATTTTATTTTGTTTTTAAAAACAGGGTCACTCTAGGTATTTCAGTTGGGCTTGAATTTACTATGTAGCCCAGATTGGCCTCAAATTCATAGAATTCCTCCTGCCTCAGGCTCCTGAGTGCTGGAATTAGAGGCTAGTACCACCATGCTATCATTCTAACACTGGAAAAATGGAATCATTTAAAGGTAATAGTATGAAACTCCAGATGTCCTCAATTAAATAATTTTTTGTCCTATAATAATAACTTCAAGTGTGATTCTATGAGATTAAACTGGAAGATCTAATACCCTTCTCACTTTGTATGCACTCACAGTAGCATTTCTACTAGAAGTTTTAATGGGACATCTATATGGCAGTGCCCAAGACTAAGGATTTTGCTTGAGAACCAGAATGATCTCACCAATTTAAAATGGCTTGGACCTTCCTAACTCTAGGCCTGCTACAGTTTTTTTCATACAAGTTGAGGGAATAAACTTTCAGTGAGTAGTACTTAGCTTCTGGAATCTGATACCTGGCTTTCCTTATTACTAAGTATATGTTTGTCATCCAATATGAAGTTTGTGAACAGAAATAAAATTTTGCTGACCACTTTTGCAAATAGATGCTTTGGTGAACTGAGGTATTATACCTAAAAAATAGCTAGATCAAGTGGAAATTATATGTCTATTTTTGAGGAATTCCCATACAGAATTCCCATAATGTAGAAGTGCTCTTTTTCCATTGTAGTCTCACCAGCAGTTATTTATTTTTTATTTTTTGGTACCAGGGATTAAACTCAAGACCTTGCACCTGCCAGGCAGATGCTTATGCCACTGAGCTAAATCCCTGGCCCCAGTAATTGTTTATTATTTGATTTCTTGATGATAGCTATTATTTCTTAAGATGGCATCTTGGGCAGGTAACCAGCTCAGTAGGGAGACAGCAGCCAGCCCTGACCCCATGTACCCTCCAGCAGCCCTCAGCACGCTTCTGTCCCAGGTAACCATCACAGGCTGGAATAAATAGCAGCAGGCCAGGCACCAGTGTACCCAGTGGCCACCATTGAATACTGGTAGCCAGCACAGGCAAGGTGAACCTAACTGTCATACTCTAAAGAAATTGTGGCCAACACCGGAAATGCCTGGGACTCCATGACCTGCTTGTTTAGAAGAACTCAAGAAAATGTCAAAACTCCACACCAAGCAGAGCAAGTTCAGGAAATGAAAACATGGAGAAGATCTGTAGTTGCACACCTGAAGTTTCTGAAGTGATAGCAAATGAAGTAAAGAGACAACTTCATGTGGCTATAAAAGAACTTATAACAGAAATACCATCTGAGGTAAAAGAAGAAATGAAGAACATAATAAAAGAATTGCTAAGCATCTCTAAAGACATGAATAAAAAATAGAGGAGCATAGGAAAATGAGGGAAACTATGAATGAACAATGTGAGAGATTTAGAATGCATGAAACAGATTCAAAGAGAGATCCAGGAAATTTAAAACTCTATTGAAATCTGGAAAAACCACTTGAAAGAAACTGAAGATAGACTTTCAGACCTTCAAGATGATGTGCAGCTTGGGATCATTAAAGGAAAATCTCTTAAAAATAACAAGAAATCAGGAAATAACAATTCAACAACTGCAAGATAGTATTAAACAAAATAATTTAAGAATTATAAGTGTGAGTGACAAAGCAGGGATCAAAACAAATGATGTTAAAATTCTATTTACAGAAGTAATGGCAGAGAACTTCCCAAACATGGGAAAAGGAAGTTATATACAGATAAGTGAGGCATATTAGAACTCCAGCTAGCCATAACCAAAATAAATCTACACCCAGACATATAATAATCAAGATTCCAGAAATTCAATAAAGAAGAGAATATTGAAAAGTGTTAAAGAAAAGAAACAGATCACCTATAAAATAAAACCCATTAAAATCATGACAGACTTCTCTACACAAACCATCAAATCAAGAAGGGCTTGGAGTGAAGTATTTCAAGTCCTAAAAGAAAACAACTTCCAACCCAGATTGATGTACCCTGCAAAACTATCTTTAAAAAACTAATGGAGAAACAAGATACTTCCATGACATAGAACAACTGAAGGAATTAATGACCACCAAAGCAACCCTACAAAAAATACTGAAGGACATTCTAGAGAGAGGTAAAAAAGATGGTTTCTGGAATGGTGGCAGAGGGGGATCACCAAGTAGGGCAGACAACTGAATGAAGGGGAAAAGTAGGCAGCCAAGAGTAGAAAAATAGCATGGCAGAGAGGAGTTAGTGCATTTGGCCATAACCATTAATATAGATGGGCTTGATTCACCAATAAGAAGAAACACAGGCAGAGTGGATCAGCAGACAAGATCCATCAATATGCTTTATTCAACTCAAAAGGAAATTCATAGACTAAAAGTCAAAGGAGAGAAAGCAATGCTCTGTGTGACAAAGAATCAGAAAAAAGTGTGGAGGGGTAGCTTGTCCATCAACTGCAAAATGGATAAGACATGGCATTTCTGTACAATGGAAAGGTACTCAACTATAAAGAAAGATAACCTCGAGGCTCTTGTAGGTAAATGGGTACAACTTGAGATTATGCCCATGGGTGAAATGGATCAGAGTCACATGGGTGAGCATTGTGTTGTCTCCCTAGCATAAAAAACTAAAGAGGTCAGTGGGATCCAAAATTCACAATAGATGGGGTGAAGGTGAAAGAGGGGGAGATATCTAGAGGGGAAAGGCAGTGGCCATTGTTAATCTATATCCTGTTTTGAAACCCTGCATTATTTTCATTCTTCTGTTTAGGTTGGTTTTATTCTTTTTTGTTTTGCTTTGTTTTGATTTTTCATATTGGATGGTATTTCCAGAAAAACAAAATGTATTATAGTAACCATTATTGATTTCCTATTGTCTTGTTTCAAAGTCCTGTATTGCTTTGCTTGCTTTCTTTTTGATTTTATTCTATTTTAGTTTCTTTGATTTTATATAATATACTATATATAGTATAAGCAGCTACTTCGAAGATAAAAAGATGCATTATGGTAGCCACTGTTGTATTCTTACTGATTGGTTTTGAAGCCCTGTATTGTTTTCATTGTTTTGTTTTGACTGGTTTTACTCTGTTCTGTTTTGTTTGATTTTATTATGCCTGATGGTATGGGCAGTTATTTTGAAGATAGCAAGAGGCATCATGTTAGCCACTGTTGGCTTTCTTTAACTTGTTTTGAAGTCTTGTATTGTGTTCATTGTTTTGTTTTGATTGTCTATTCTGTTTTATTTCTTTTGGTTTTATTCTCTTCAAAATAAAAAAAAAAGAAAAAGAAAAAAGATGGAATCTCCGTGTTATTTTTATTTGCATTTTTTTGATATTTAATTTGCCATTTGTACTTCTCTTCAATAGTGTCTATCTATTTTGTTTTCCTGTTGTTTGATGGAGTCTTTTATTTTAGGGTGTTTAATTTTCTTTTTTAAAAAGATATTAAAATACAACAAAACAATACAGAACAAAGTCAATCAAGACAATGCAGTGAAATTGGTACAGCACTTCAGAGCAGGATACTGGGATAACAATAATTGGTACCATCATATATCTTGTTTTCTTCACAATAGTTGTCCTTTCAATCAGGTAGAGAAAAATCAAACTAAAAAAACAGAACACTGTAAAACCAATTGAAAGAGAATATTGAGTAGAGCAAAACAATTAATTAGAACAAATCAAAAAACAAATTTGACCTTCAAAGACAAGATAGAAGGAAATCCCCCATATTTGCTATATTGCATACTGTCATCCTCCCAAGAGATGCTCAGACCTCTGGCCCCAGGTCAGCATAATCAACCAAACAGTACAAGTATTTAGTTGTTTGTGTACCTTGGTTGCTGTGAACTCTGGTGGAACTAGAAACCATCCAGTTGTTAATAGTGGGGCCTGGGAGGCAGTTGGGCATGGAATGTTTGATTCTCAGCCCACACGCTGGTTGGCTCAGGGGAGACACTAACTTAGTCTCTCCCTGGCATGCCCATGGCTCGCTCATGCTGCTTACTAGGAAGGATGGATCATTGCCTTCTTGGTCAGTCCCCCAAGTCCCAGCATGGCTGAGTCTCAGGAGATGCTGACTTGTTCCTAGGGGGTTTAAGTTTTTGAGTTCTTTATATATTCTAGTTATTAGTCCTCTTTTTAGGAGTAGCCCGAAAAAATTTTCGTTTTCATTCTTTTTCCTCTGTTGGTTGTTCCCTTTGCTATACAGAAACTTTTTAATTTAATAAAATCACAATTGTTAATTCTTGATGTTATTTCTCATCCAACCAAGTGTGTGTGTGTGTGTGTGTGTGTGTGTGTGTGCATGCACATACACAGTACACGTGTTTTGAGAGTTGCAAGGTTAATTATAATGGAAATACTTTGTTGCATAAGGTTCTCTTTTGTTAGCATTTTATTTCCAGCAATGCACTTTGCATGTGTTTTACTATAAACCTTTGCCTCTGTTCCATGGTGCAGGGGAAGGTGCCAGAAGGTGCAGGGGAAGTGCTAATTAGCTTAGCATCCTGTTCTTTAGAAATGAACTGCAGTATTGTAGATGACACAAAGTCAAATCAAATTTTTATGTATAGTATAAACCAGTTAATAGTATCAACTATGCCACTAACCAATATGAATGAAACAAATAATAGTAGAGTCAAAAACCAATAAAAGCTGTAAGAACCAATAAAAGCTACCATTGTTCTACCTTCCATAATAGAGAAGAATAGAACTAGATAAAAATAACATAAAAGAACAAGGAAAAGAAAAAAATGAAAAATAAAAAAAATAATAATATGATGAAGAACCAAAAGAAACTGCACAAAACCCCAATGAAGAAAAAGAGAAATGAGTCCAGAAAAGTTTCTCCTTTTTTTTTGAATGGGTGTTTTTTTTTTTTCCAGAATTTGCCATACTGGAATTCACCATTGTGGAGAAGGGATAATGAGTCAATAGTATGACATATTTGGTTTCACATTCACATTTTTGCATCGAATGATAAGTTCTGCCCAGACTTTTCTGCTGGGTACAGTCAGTTGATGCTGTCCATGCTAGGGCTGTGTCCACTCCAGCTGCTCTCCATTTTTGTGTTCCACCATGTGCCCTAAGCCATAGCATTCTCCTGCTCAGAAGGCCCATTGTCTGTTCTCCTTAGGCTGTGGCAACCAACTGGGCTGAGTTGTATCCTGATCACATCAGCAGAGCTCTGAGGTTAGGCATCAAGCACTTGTTAGGACTTAATGATGTTACTTTCACATCAAACCCCTTTAAAAATCACATGTGTCTGAGTTGGCTTTTCACCATGGGAAATGTGACTCACTGTTTTGCTGGCCAAAATTTATACTTCTCAGGGTCTATGTCTAGCATGAACTTTGTCTGCAACTGCTTATTGTTGCTTTTTTTCAGCTTGTCACTGTGGTAGAGTGACCCCAGAAATTTTGAAGTGTTTTGTAGCTCAGTCTTAAACAAAATTAACCCCTTTCCAAAATGCCTCCGGTTAACACTCAATTATGGCAGGTACTGCATTGGATTTCTTCTCAAACTCTAGCCTGTCATGCAGGAGTTACTTCTAGAGTAAATCCCACACTGTTTGCAGTTTACAATAATCATGGCCTTTTCTTTGAGGCCAATACCGTGGTTCCAGTCTGTTTCTCCCTGGAGTTGTCAACCCTTTCCAGGCTCATCTTGTGTTAATGGGGGCTGGAGTTAGAGTTCCAGACTGCTTCATTTTTTTGTCTGCATTGTGTTCTGTTTCTTTAGCTCTCTGTAGTTTCTAATTTTGTGTCCACTCCCTCTAGATTGCCAGAGATTTAATTCTTTTCTTCACATGTTGCTATTTTCTGGTCTTAATTCCAAGTATTTTGTACTTTTGTGTTAGTCTGTAGTGCACCATTTCTAACCCATGAATTAGTATATGTGAATAATTTGACAGTATCTATAATGTATTAAGTGCATTTGTTATGTCCAAATCCTACATTTTCTTTTTATTTCTTACCTGAAAAGAGAGAAATTGCTTAGATCATTGCTAAATATTTATTTCATCCTTAGGTAAGACAAGGTTTCCAATGCTTTGGAAACAAAGCCATTTTCCTATCATTTTTGCTGCAGCTCAAATGTGACTAAAGCCAATTTGTTCATCTTCTTTTTTACCATGATGCAGGTAATCAATAGGAGCTCCATTCTTTCTGTCCTCAAGCAGAGACAGCCATTTGTAGACCATTGTAAACCTGTAAATATGCCTCTTTCATATTTCTTCTGCAAAATGCCAGCCTCACTCTGTGGTTGGAATTCTTATTCCATATGACTGACATCTAACGCATGTTCTGCTGCCAAATGCTTGCCTCTCCTTTGGCTGGGCATCTGGACCTGGCAGTTTTCATTTCACCTGAGAGATGTGGTGTCAGTCAAGGCTGCATTGCTGGTAGAGATAAATGGGTACAGAACACATTTTAGAAGCCAATTCATAGAGCTTTGGGATTACATCTGTGCCGAAGATTTTGCAGAGAGATCTTAGGCTTCCCTCTGCTCTCTGTGGTGACTGTAAGATGTGTTGCAGGGAGCTATTTTTTTTTCTTTTTAAACTGTGACAATTCTGAAGGCCAAATTCTTGCTACATATTCAACCAGATATAGATTTTCTCTATATATAAAGCCTGTACTATACTTATCTTGAAAAGATTTCCATGTAGACTAAGAGAACTCTAATACTAGATTTTGTGTTTCTAGCATTCTGTTAATAGAAGACAATGGGAAAATAAGATTTATACTCAAATATTTATAAACAGATTGAATGTTAGACCCCCAAGTATTTAAATTATAACAAAAAGGCAGTACTCAGACTTAATGCAACTTTTAATAAATTCATTATATGAATATTTGATTTAGGTCAGGCTTTGTGAAGTTTTAAATGAGGTTATCAGAATTGTGCTTTAGGAGATACATTGTCATATCTGGGAGGTACTGACGACAGCCTACTAATCAAACCAGATTTTTGATTTTTTTATAAATAAAGTTTTATTGGAGTATATCAACATATTTATTTAGGAATTATCTATGACTGCTTTTATGTTAAAATGATAGAGTTGAGATGCAATAGAGAAAACATGTTCTTAAAGGCAAATTGTTGACTACCTGATTGTTTACCTTTATTCGGTTAAGCCCTAGGCAATATGTACACAAACAGGTAAACCTGTGTTGTTTACACAGTTAGGAAGCAGGCTCAATGTAGCTACTGGGTGTAGTTTGTGGACAACTGATAAAGTGAAAAAGAAGGGGTTAGTATAATCAGACAAACCAGCTATGTGGCTCGGAAAGTAACATTTAAACTCCATGTACCTTATTACACATGTAAAGTAGAGATGTCTACATTTATCTTACATGACTGGTTTGAGGATGAAATAAGAAAATATTTTTTCAGGACCTATGCCCAAATGCTTGTTAGCACTTTTTATTTAAAAAAGTGCTAACCTTATGCCCATAGGCTATGTGGAATTTAGAATTAAAGTGTAGAAAAATAACAATTTCACTGAACACCAAGGGAAGTTTTATCTCAGAGAATTGGGAATGAATAAAAGATTTAATTATTTTAAAAGCATGATTAGTTTTGTTTCAGGACCTTTGTTTGACTTATATGAATATATATTGCAAATGAAGGAAAAAATGTCTAAAATGCCATAATGTTTTGACATTACAAACCTCACTCATTAAAATTTAACTCTACATTTTCTAAAATATCTTAAGCGTTATAGAAAAAATATCATTCTCTTAAAATGCAAGAATTTAATAACATTTTACATTGTCTTTCATGATTTTAAGTTGTTGTGTTTATAAATATTTCTGCCATATCACTGAATCATCTATTCCCTGAAATCACTTTTCAGGATTAAGTGTCCAGGACCCAAAGCCTGCAAAACCATCGGTATGCATGTTCTAAAGTGATGAAAAATGAGAGCATTAGAAGCAAATTATGCCCTCGGGCCATAGCAGAAATGTTGATGCTGAATATCATCCATCATGAAATTCTCCATTGGGATTGTGGAATTTTCCAGTTTTACTAAGCTTAAAAAGAAAAGTAATAAGAGAAGGAGAAAATCGAATTATTGTTCATAACTACTAATTTTCTTTTCTCATCTATAAGTATAGTACAGTGTACTTCCTTTACCTCTATAAAGTCAGAAACATCTGCTACAAAAGTAAAACTTGTATAGGAGTGTCACCAAACAGATGGTAACTTTCAAGACGAGCATCAGAGTTCACTGAAATCTGTACTGACTTGCATAAATTTACAAAAGGCACCTAACTCATCTGGTCTTCCATTTCCTTCAAGTGTAGTAGGAATAGAATGCTAACAGTGTTGTTACGTTAGTGATTTCATGAGTATAAAAGGGTTCATAATGTTATACATGATCTTTAACAAGTTAAACATTTGCTTATGACCCCTATTATTTTAGAGTAAAAGGTACAGAGTATGATGCTAATCTTGGGAAATGTAAAATAACTAGAAATTACACAGTGACAACAGTGGGTAACCATAGTTTCTGATCAGACATTTGGCATTTTTTTCCAGTATTCATTTTACTCAAAATATTAGATGGAAAGCTGAGACAAGAGGATCATGGGTTTGAGCCCAGGCTGACAAACTTGTTGACTTGGTAAGAACTTGTCTCAAAATGTAAAATTAAAAAGGACAAAGAAATTAAGTGGACTATTTTCCCGAATGGACCAACTTCTTCCATCACCACAGTTGCTCAGTGGAAATTGTATGAAAAGTTATGGGAGAAAGAAAGTGAGGATTAGGGGCTGAAGATAAAAATTTGAGCCCTGTCTCTGCTAGCTTCTTATTTTTGAGTCACTCAACAAGTTACTCAATCTCTTTGAGCCTCAGTTCCAGGATTCATATAATGAGAATTATGTATTTTTTTGTAGATGGTTTGAGGACAAATAAAATCAGATGAAAATCCAACTGGACAGAATTTCTGAGGTTCTCTAAACAACAAAATAGCATAACTGTGTAAGTTCTGTTACTATGAACTGGTGAACCCTCTGTTTTACTAGTAAGATGGACTAAGATACTGCACCTTAGGCAAGCCCTTCTTCTTTGAAGAATTTGTTCTCTGCATTAAATCATACATTTTATCATTCAACACATGAAGTTTTTTTACCTGAGTAGAGATCAAATTAGATCTCTTTTTCTTTCCCTGACTATAAAATAAAGAAAATAGGTATTATATCAGTGATTGTTCTGAGAATTAAAAGACAACAATGCATATGAAATTATCCTATAGGGTTTAACAATTTGAACTCTAAAAACTTTAAATTATTTTTCTTTTTGCCCTACTCCTATGTGTAACTTGTCTGTTATAATTTCTTCCAACTTGAAGAAAACAAATTCTTGGAACCTAAATTTTTTCTAATACATTTTGGTAGTAGCCCTGGAAACTTGATTGTAAGAGGCATGGCCTTAAAGAATTCTGTTCAAAATTATACATAGACCAGTTACTTTGCAGAATTGTCTTTGAGTCATTGATAATGCAAATATAAAATAAGAAGAAATATAAGACTACTGAACAATTCAACACAAGCCCTTCATAGTGCTAAGAAATTGATTATTTTTCTTCTGTTGGTGAATCTGAGTATTTGAGGTCTACAACTGCTTGTTCACAAAGTCATTTGCTTTTTAGTTTTGTTTTTAAACATGTCACAAACTTTTAGCAGACTTCCATTCCGTACTTACATATTCACTAGTTATAAAACATACCTTCACTTGTTCTTTAATTTGTACTAAATTATGAATAGCATTTAAATTTTAAACAGTACCAGCTAACTAACTTTTGCAGGTTCTACTGGTTTATAAACTTTTTAGACTTTTAAAATTGAACAGATAATATCAGTTGAAAATGATTGGCAATAACTTTCTGGACATATTTGTAGAGTTAGTCTCTTCCTTTTTTGACTTTTAAAATTTATTGAACATCTACTAGATGCCAGACAGCCTACTAAGTATACTTCTTATGTCTAATTTCTTGATTTGTAATTTTTTTATGGTTTTACCAAAAGAAACTGGCTTCAGAAAAGTTATGTTAAGGAAAAGAAACTCATGTGAAGTTACCCAGGAAGTAAATTATGCAATTCAGTAACAGTTAGTGACTAGTATTTACCCTTGTTGTCCAATCTTTTAGCCATATTCTTCAATAACCTCCTTTATACTTCATCTATCCTCTCCATTTTCTTTTTTTACATTTGAAACTTAGAAAACTAAACCAAACCCTAGCCACCTCTGAAAAAGGCAACCTTAGGCTAGACACCAAACTGAGTCCCAATATTGGAAGAACTCTCATCTCTTCAGTCTGTGTTGCCATGAGGGGTGGGAGCGAGTCTTCACATATCCCCTATTTTTGTTCAAATTCAATAAAACAGAGTTTCCTGTACTCTGAGTGCTAAAAGATAAAAGAAGCTCTGTTTCCATTCATATCTCTGCTCTCATGACTGAAGTCTTTCAGTACTGGTCTCTTAAAAGGACAGGGGGAGAAAGATGCTAAACCTTTCCAGACACATTTACCAATTACACACTTACCATACTAACTTTTAACGTTGTTTGTGAGGCCTATTGACAAGAGTAGAATTAATCCATTTTAATATACAGATCAATGAGTGCTAACAAACATATACAAGCTACATGGTCTTTGAGTAACCACCATTATCACAGTGTAAGACATTTCCGTTAGTTCTAAAGTTTCCTTATGCCCTTCTGTAGTCAATCTCCATGTTCTTTTTTAATTTATTTATTTTTTTTATTTGTACCAGGATTGAGCTCATGACCTCACCCCAGCCACACAGGTGCTTACACCACTGATCTAAATCCCCAGCCCTCAATCCCCATTTTCAATCCCAACTCTTGGAAATGATACATCTGATTAGAATTTTGCAAGATGCAAGTACAATTTCACAGAAATCTTGATGCTGTGTAGTCTTTTGTGTCTGGCTTCTTCATGTAACAAAACTCTTTCTGAGATTTATTTAATTTAGTACATGTATTAGTAATTTTTTCCTTTTATTGCAGTCTTACTAATTGCATATATTAACATTAATTAATAAATGTGTGTGCTGTTTTATCTTTTAGGATTATGAATAAAGGTGATGTCAACTTTTGTTGGCATGCTTTTGTGAATACATATGGTAATATATAGGAGGAGATGTATATTTATTTATTTATTTATTTTTTATTTAAAGAGGGGGAAAGCAAAACAGAAAAAAAGGGTAGAAACAATACAGAATTTCAAAAAAAAAATAAACAGTAAGAAATCACTATTTGATACATTACATATTGTCTTCTTGGATATAGTTGTTCCAGTTACAAAATTAAAGGATACAAAGTGGACATTCAAACAGTGAGGCTGCAATCCAACAAAAAATTAAAGAAAAAATTTTGAAATGGAAAGAGGGTAGAAACAATACAAAATCTCAAAAACAAAACAAAACAAACCAAAAAAAATAGTAACAAGTAATAATCACTAGTTGATAATTATATACTTTCCTCCTAGATTCAGTTGTTCAAGTTACAAAACTAAAGTCCACAAAGTGGACATCCAAACAGTGAGACTGCAGTCAGTTTTGCTCATCCATCCAACTAAAACTTTAGCAACATGGTTATTAATTCCACACACTCAAACATACATGCAGTTTTATCCTTTAGAATATTCTCTTTTCCTTTTTTTTCCCTTACATTAACTATAATCCATTCTCGTAAACTACTTAGAAGTTCTGCACATGTATAAGCCTACACATATACCTAGCCTTTCTGTATTAGAGGGAGAAACAAATCAAAACAAGTCAGCAATACAAATTCCTAGAGAAACACGAAATGAAAAGAACATACAAAAACACATCATTAGGTGATCTATAGTAGTCACTATGATGTCTCTAGTTATTTTCAATAAAATTGTCTATATCGTCAAATATAACATAAACATAGCATTGCTTTATATTATTAATAAAATCTAAACATTGGAGACATTATTGGACTTCAGAGGCAGTTAACAATCAAACCAGAATGGGTATCCTATTGAATCCTGTCATCTTCAGAATAGTTGCCCCTACTCTCAGACTTGACACTCTCAAGCATACCAGATTCAAATAAAATCAGTCAAGATAAAACAGTGATATAACCAATCTTCTCTGTTTTATCTCTGCCATGCTATTTTTCTGTTGTTATTTGTTTACTTTTCTTCTTGATTCCACTGTCTGCCCCTTTCTTTGAGGCCTTTCTGCCATTATTCCTGGAACCCTGGTGGTTTTCTTCTCTCTCTCTAGAATGGCCTTCAATATTCTTTGCAGGGTTGGATTGGTGGTCACAAACTCCCCCAGTTCCTCTTTGTCATGGAAATATCTTGTTTCTCCATTAATTTTGTGAGACAGTTTTGCAGGGTACATCATTCTGGGTTGGAGGTTATTTTCTTTCAGGGCTTGGAATATTTCACTCCAAGCTCTTCTTGATTTGATGGTTTGCATTGAGAAGTCCGCTGTGATTTTGATGAGTTTTCCTTTACAGGTAATCTGTTTCTTTTCTCTGACTGCTTTTAATATTCTGTTCTTGTGATGGATTTCTGGGATCCTGATTATTATATGTCTGGGTGTAGATCTGTTTGGGTTGTAGCTGGCTGGAGTTCTATATGCCTCATTTATCTGAACTTCACTTCCATTACCTATGTTTGGGAAGTTTTCCTTAATTATTTCTGTGAATAGACTTTTTGTTTCATTTGTATTTGTTGCTGAATCTTCATTCACATATTTTATTCTTAGGTTATAAATCCTCTTGTCATCTTCTAGCCTTTGTATCATTGCTTCCTTGTTCCTTGTTATTTTTAAGAGATCCTTCCTTTCACGATTGTACTTTGCAAATCTATCTTCAAGTTTTGAAAGTTTGTCTTTAGTTTCTGTTAAAAGGTTTTGCCAGGTTTCAATGGAGTTTTTAATTTCCTGATATTCTCTTTGGATCTGTTTCATATATTCTAGGTTTTGTTTATATTCTTCATCAAAGGCTTCTCTCCTTTCTCTGGGTTCCTCTATTCTTTCATTTGTGTCTACCT